>LS512201.1:0-16815 GCA_900490845.1 Pristionchus japonicus | reverse complement strand
CAGTTCACGATTCCGCGATCGTCAGATTACGGTAGTACGGGGTACGGTGGATTGTTGGGTCACTGTGCTACACATTGGTGTACAGTAACTGAAGTTCCTTCATCATGACTTTGTGGGTTCATTTTGGACCATGACCCCGGGTTCATGGTGGTGGAGGGCTCCGAGACCATGAACCCCGGGTCATGGTCCAAAAAAGTCATGATGTCGGAATCGACTCCTATGGTGATGATAATTCGCATGAAGGCCTAGTATCACTATTTGACTGGTTTGTTCACGATATCTCATAAAGGATACGTAGGAAACACCAGCTGAAGCAGGCCAGAAACTGACTCCAGACCACTCAGATTAACATTGCAAAAAAGCTGGCATTCCAATTCCTTCCAAGTGTGGTGGGATCGATGCAGGAGGGACTTGGGTGCATCCCCATACCTACATTGCGTGGGCAGAATTGACGTTGCGATACTGAAAACTTGAAAAAACTAAAATTTTGTAACCTAAAATCAGTTTCAGACTCGTCCTAAAAATGATCCCAATAGTGCGCCTGTGCACTGACGTCAACCCAAACACAATGCTGAAGAAATTTTGGTTCTAGTTTATTCCGTTGAAGAGATACGAAAATGAAGTTTTCAAACTTCGCGCGCACCTGGCGCGCCGCATTTCGCAATACGGCCAGTGACGTCATCATTTTTGTAAACAAGGTCTAAGGCCCTCCAACATATGTCAGTATGGCGGCCCGGCTCGAAAGTCCTGGCGCGATGTCCGCTAATGAGCGAAAAAGGTAAATTTTCCCAGAGCCGGTCTCTTAATAGTAAAGTAGGTTAATCAAAAGTTCAGCTTCGAGCAAAATAGCTGGGAAGTTAAATTTTTCCATAGTATTTCGTGCTTAAAATGTGGTTCCAACCCAAATCGGAAGGATCGCACTAAGACGTTAGCTGAATAAAGATGCATCAAAGGCGTTTAATATTCCTCTTTATTAGTGCTTGCACATGGAATTAAGTGTGATGTAATCAGTTGTGCAACAAGTTAGAATCATTGTTCAACTGAAACCTATTTCAGTTAGGGATTTGTCTTTTGGATGTTCAAACACACCCCCACGCTTTATTTCATTTTATGGTTTAACGAGGCGCCAAACTATTGTATTTCGAGAAATTAAAGAAAAATATTTCTGACTATTCTAAATCTTTATCCGTGGTGATTTTTCAAAGAATCTTTACCCGTGGTGATTTTTCAAGGGGATTGATCTAAATATCCTAGGCGGATTTCATACCTATTGTAATATCGACAAAAATTGAAGTGTTTTCGGTAGTTGATCTGCGTCTCACCGCCCTGACTCTGGCATCTCTGGAAATTTTTATCATCCATACGGCGTCGAAATCATACCGAGAAGCGAGAGAGATTTTCCGGCGCTGATACGTGTTTTACTAATTCCAACGCCATTTTACTAGCCCTAATGCTTATCCATTCTCCATTCTCCATTCTCACGCTTTTGACGGTCGACACTCACCCCCGCTCTCTACCATCCCCATTTCAAGATTCCTGTTTTGTGAGTTTGCTCCAAACCACGCTACGTATGTGCGACTGGATGATCTACTTCACGCCTCAAACGGACTCAACCAAGCACGACTATCTGTTGAGAAGATACATGTAAGAAGGTTTCATCCCTTGACCCAACGACACTGTGAGTACGAAGATCTTATCCTCTCCTCTAAGTTGCCGCCCTGCGACTAAGGGGGGGGGGATTGCCTGATGTCAGGATGAATGCCTATGTCTAAAATGCTCGGTACTAAGGATGCAGGTTCGAGATCAAGAAAGCAATCGAGATACGGAGTGGAGGAGAGTCTCGTGCGGGAAAAAATGAACCTACTCGGTACCCGTTCCGATATCTCCGACATCCGACAGTATACTATCACTCTACCTCTATTTGACGAATTTTTTAGCAAGACGTCGGATTAATTATCTTGAGTGAAAAACTGTGATCTTCCAAGAATTGCCAATATTCTACATTTCAATAGCTCGCCAGAGAACAGTTTTGAAATTCTGAGAGGTCCCAAAATCAAAATGAATTGATACTGTAGAGCTCCAACTCACATCATTCTGATTTACAATATTCAATGCCACGTGTACACAGTTTACATGTTTGCCTTTCTGCACATGATTTTCCCATCCCATCCTGCTATAAAACAACCGAAAGCGTTCAGAAAGTCAACGAGAGATGCAGTTATTGTTGTTCCTCGCTTTCCTCTCGGTCCTCTTCCCGGCCTGTGATGCCGTGCCGCCTAAGAATGTCACACTGCGTGCACGCACTACTACAGTTGCCGCTCCATTGAAGGACTTTGTTGCGAAGACCCCCACTCAACAAGCAATCGTCACTGTAAGATTCATAAGTTATATTTTGTTCTTATTATATTCTTCAAAGCCAGTTCATGATTCTTTTTTAAATACTTTTCTTCCAGTTTGCGTGGGACGAACAGGGTAAACTCGTTGATGCAGTGGTAATCGGGTAAATGTTTTTTTTCTTCCTCGGAATTAGCTTGCTTATTTTTGTTATGAACAATGAATATCTCAAAAGGAGTACTCATCACGTTAGAACATGTGCATATCAGCCAGAAATTTAAAAAAAATTTCCTACCAGATGCGAGCTCGTCTTTTGCCACGTTACTTCTGTACCTGCTGACGAGCCAGACTTCGATTGCAAGCGAGAGTGCATAGATTTCGCGAAGCGATATTCATTTGTGGAGGTGGGCGTTGTTGTTGAGCGAACATAAATCTTCGCGTTGACTTTCAACGTGGAAGAAATGCACAAGAAGTATTTTAGGGCGCTGTAGAAGATGGAACAACGAGAACGTATAATACTCCAAAAACGGCGTATGAATGCCAGGACGAGTAAGTTCTTTTCGTTTCCATTCTGGAAAGTGTTTTTCTGTTTTCACAATGATTGTTCGTCGGATACCCACAATAAATACGGTTGAAAAATTATTTGCTCAAAACAATCTTTGCAGATGCGTTGCCCTTCTCGCCGGGGACGTTGAAAGCAAATGGCGGTGCGATTCCCTCTGCCACATTAAATTCTACTACTTCGACTGGCAAGAGTACCAGGATGATTTGTTGGTTGTAGTGAAGTCGTCTGACTTCTCTCCTCTGTCATTTGTCTGAATGAAATAAACCATGGGCTAACCATTGCAACGTGTTCTCAACAGCAACTGAGTGCATTCATCAAATTTTCAAGAAGATATTTTCTAAATTTCTTCCTCTTTTGTAGAAAAACATTCTTTTTTTTTGTTTCATCTTCAAATTGAAACTGAGAGGAGAACATTCAGCCCAAAAAAATCCTAAAGCCTCTAGGCGGGCTAACATTATTGCAAAAATGCGAAAAACGCAGCATACAGTCAAAATGACAAAATGTGAACCGTTTGGGACAACTTGGGACAAGTTGTCCCAAGTCTTCATAAAACATTGATTGCAACGCGGAGACTGGATGTATTGTGCTGCAATTTTCACAGAATACGAGTTTCGTGTGCCCCGTGAGCCCGACGATCGCGAAAAGTTGATATTTTCCATGCGTCGCGTGCGCGTGACGCGTGCGTGTAGAGGTCGAGTGGGCGGGGCTTAGATGGAAATGTTCAGTGACTCCGTTTTGTGCATCTCAAAAGTTCCAGATGAACGAACTAATGAAGATAATCATTAATCCAGTCGGAAAACACATGAATCCGTCTCTGTTCCAAAATTCGTCCAAGCCCCGCCCACTCGACCTCTACACGCACGCGTCACGCGCACGCGACGCATACAAAATATCAACTTTTCGCGATCGTCGGGCTCACGGGGCACACGAAACAAGTATTCTGTGAAAATTGCAGCACAATCCATCCAGTCTCCGCGTTGCAATCAATGTTTTATGAAGACTTGGGACAACATGTCCCAAGTTGTCCCAAACGGTTCACATTTTGTCATTTTGACTGTACTTATCGGAATTTGGCCTTCTCTATATTTTAAGGACTGAAAACGTAAGTTGCTACAATATTTAAGACCTTTAATATACATACAGAAGGCAAATTCGGAAAAGCACACGCGCAAACAGTGTACATGCACGATACTCGGGGGAGAAAGAGAAAGTGTATCTGAAATCGAAGGTAAGGTACTCGTTTACGGCATATTCGGTAGTAGAGACTGTGTAAGTGTATGTCACTCATACACAATAAACATGGTGGTCAATAATGGAGCTTCATTTGTTCGCAAGTGTTACCATGTTCACATAACTGCTGCAGTTAAACATTTATTGTCGAAGGCCGTGCATCATCAAATCCAGGATAAGCCGTAGAAGAAGGTATCTTCAGGAAGAAGAGCTCTGTCGTCCGCAGTGATGATTGGTGTCCGGTCGTTGGTCAAGCGTTGCTCGAACGGACCCGTCGCATTACAGGCAACGAATCCATGAGGTCTTTCCTTTTCTCCGAAAAGAATTTCGAGAGGTTCAGCCAAGTCGTTTCTTGTTTCCGCGTTGCTAAACATATTTCTTTGACACAATATGATTTTCGGAATATCTAGCACAAATTCGAGTGCTCACCATATAAGTTTGCTCCACATATTCCTCATAGTTAGGAACGATCGGAAGCCAGCTGTGAGATAAGAGCTATTCTCCGCTGAGACATTGCGATGCGTGGTGCTGCGGAGGACAATGGTGACCACGCCAGTCTCCTCATTCACATCTTCTAACATGAGAGACCGTCTGTGAAAATATCATTATATATGTAACAATTTTTTAAGTTAAGGAATCAATTCATAATGTTCATTTTTTTTTATAAACGTACGTATCTTCCCCATCCTCGGCGTGATACTGGAGTGGCTCGGAATACTGAAGTTTAAATCAGTGCTTGTTTTTTTCACTCAAAATAATGAACAACTCACGCATTCCGGACGGTCGCAGTGGTATACAAAAATCGTGAAGACATCTCTGAAATCGGTCTTCTTCAAAGAACATTAAACTTTTGTATCAAACTTTGTGTAAATTCCATTGAGTTGGTCCTGAATATTGTCGGCGATAGCAGCGAGATCCTCATCCACTGAGTGGTTGATATTTCATTTAATCCTTTTATATTATTTCAAACAAGTATTTACCGTTGTTTGTACTAGTAGTTTTGTCGACAAGCTCTGGCCAGTACTCTGAAGAAAAATACTATACATGCTAATTATGTGTTAACTTGGCATGCAACGATAGTCGTTTCGAGGTTTTCACTGAGATCCGTAGAACTCACTTTCTTTCGGCAGTTCGAAACCAATGATGAAGTCCCGAATTTTAGTGATTAAGGAATCCATGTGATCGGAAAATTCTTTCATATACGCATCCGCGGCCTAAAGTATTGGCAAACTTATTGGCAATTCTTTTCAAATACACGCACCTTCTTCGCAGAACGTTTTTTCGCTTTTCTTGTTAATCCATGATGGAATCCTTCGATAGCAAGCTGAATTTTTAATCATTCAGTTTGATTTATTGATCCATGTAACACTTACTACTTTGGCGATCAGTTGAGAGAACATACGCATATAATGATCGAGAATTTCTCGGCTTTTGAGCACATTATTCTGCATTGCCGATATTATTGGATTCGTATGAATAAATGGCAATTTGCCCACAAGTTCCTGAAATACAGGGATATATTAGCTGCTTGAGAATGGTAATAATCTTACATCAAGAATAGTTTTGGCAGCTTTAGAGTTGTATGCACCTAGGAACTCATCGATCGCGTATTTCGTTTGCTTGGAACTCGCTGCCTCCATTTTTTCGAACATCCTTTTGATCGGGAGCCGAACGTCCTGAAACAAATTGTTTTCACTGCAGAATACCATCTACAGAAACAAGCCTTGATGAAATCTTTCTCAGTTAGGAAGTTTTCAAGCTCGTCGAAATTCTTCTCCATGTTAGTCTCGAACTGCAATTAATCTCTTTTTCCAAATTGAAGAGATATTGGGATTAAAGGTAGAACAAATTTAGAGACTGCTAATGTAAAGAAAGATTGTGAGAGTCAATTTGCTAAGCACGTGTATTACCGATTTAAGCGACGCTTCCATTTCTTTCATCATTGCTTTGTTCTCCTTGGCAGTTGCGTTGAGCATTTCTTGAATTCCATGAAGCATTTGCTGATTTTGAAGAATATAATCTTGGTTTTGATAAATAATTGAGGATAGGTCCTTGAAATGTTCTGCAATAGTTTATCGAGTTGGTTACGCTTTATGATTTCAATCTTACGGTCGTATGAACCTGACGGTTGATCCTGTCCCTGGCTGCCCATCACTGCTTGGTTCACTGCTTCATTCACGATTACTCCACCAATCTGAACGAATGTGTGTTGTGGAGTTCAATTACCAATCACGAAACAATTAATGGGAAATTCTACTGTATTTTGACGCACAGGTCTTGAAACCAGGTAGAGGAAATCATGCGCCTCAAGAATATGAACCAGCCTACCGCAAGAGCTCCTCCGACGACTGGCGCAAGTGGCGGGCAAGCGATGCCGATTCCAATGGTAGCTGCGGTCTCGAATATCGTGAATACCGTGCTGGCTACGGCAGCTGAAGTGTTGAAATCGGACTCATTCTTCATCGCAATCAGTGTTTTTGTATTCCCAACAGATGAAGACTTACGAAACCATTCCCATCCCATCTTTCGTTTAAGGAAACGTCAGCTTAACGACTCCTGAAAAGCTCTACATCATTAAAAGTTTAGAAGAGGGAGGAAAGAAACTAAAGAACAAGGAAAGTGAACAACCAAGATAGATCAATCCTTATAAAGCAACAGCGTGGGAAATTGAATGAAATTTCGGAACTTTGCTGCTCTGCAAATTAGCCAATAAGAACTCTATTCAATCGATAACGTGGGTGATATTTATTATTACTATCGAAACCATGAAACAGAGATCAATAATCGATGAGGAGGTCAATGCGAGGGTTGTACATAAATCTGCCGACTCCAGCAAAAGAATATTTTATCTAGCTGTATTATGGTCGATTCTCCTCCTGTACTTATATGAGTGTTACTCGTGTTCAGTGTTCTCACACCATCGAGTGGAGGGATAGTACACATAAGTCAAGAATCTGCTCATAGACTCTTCTGATACGCTTGTCAGTGGAATGAGCTGAATTTATGGCAAAGCGGTTTCAAGCTCAAACGAAATTCGCGATACTTGATGTTCGAACACTTCATGAAGTCACCGAAAGCACTAGCCCTTCCCCCTCACCGTAAATTTTGCTTAATTGATGGAACCTGCACTTCGATCTTCACTTCGATCCGCACTTCGATTGGTATTCCGAGTCGTTCGTTACAGATATCTCGAAAGATACTTGTAAAAAGTTCAATCAAAAGAATCATACTTCTTCTCAGAATGGACTCCTTTTGATGTAATACGTGGATGTGAAAATGGTTGGTGTGTCAAATGCCACAATAAAATTCTACATTATAAGGAATATTTTTCTCCCGAATGATGGGCATTTTCTCGCTTCTTTTGTTCCTTCAAGAGGTAATTAACATTATTCAGCTTAGGCGTGTACTTTGCCAATCAATTGTATTTCAAGCATCATCGCTTCTTTATTATAACTTCAAACGATTGGCAGGGGAGATAGATCAGGATTCTCTTGCAGTTTCTTCAACAAATCTTTCTGTTAAGCCTTCCATTTAGGGTTGTCAAACTTCGTAATGCAGAAGGATTCGCATCTCATCTTACGGAATTGATCTTCATGCGACATGAGGGAAACACACCTGAACAAATAAGAATTCGAAAGCGGGTCTCAATTTCGAAATGTTTTTTGCAGTTAAAGAATGAAGATTTCAATGAGAAGCGAGGTACTCACACTTTTTCGCATTGCGCCCTATCCTGCATCTCAGTATACTGCCCTGTTTCCGAGTACTTGTGGAATTCATCCTGCAATTTCCTATTTCTGCTAACTATTTTCGAAATGCAATGCACCTCCGATTTAGTAGAATTTTCGTAAGGAAACTCACGTTGTTGAGCACGTAATGGTTGGCGAACGCTCTACACGCGGGTCGGCTGTCCATCGGCGGCGTCTGAGGCCAGTCATAGACAAGGACGCAGCTAAAATGCTGATGCAATCGTCATCATAATGAACGTCCTTCTTGTTTTGATACTAACCCGCGAACGAGGCTGGCGTGCGAAGTATGAAGTCGTTTCACAATCTTCGTAGTTGTCGGAGGAAGTGAGGTCGTGGTAGTAGTCGATGTGGACGTAGAAGTTGTCGTTGTAGTCTCCGATTCCTCGAATCAATAAACGTACTAGAAATTAAATTCCTCTTATCGTAGTCACATTCTCTTGAAGGCTTCTGTCCAGTGGCAGCGTTGTTACCAGCCTGGTTCTGTTGGGTTTTCTCATAGGCGGAATAGCATCGCATGTTGAGAGGAAAAAAAAGGAGAGGCAGCAAATGACAAGAGCTAACTTCATTTCGTAATCCGTTTTCTTAGATATCGATGCATTCTTATAGGAAATCTTGTGGGAATATTCGAGAAAAAAATGCAAGAGTTGGAGTTTGTAGTGAATATTTTGCAAGTGTGATAAATTTCATAGAGTTTATTTTTGCAACTTCGACATCAAACAATCGACTTATTTCGGATATAGATGGCCACCAAGAACCAAAAATCGCAAAGTAGTCTTTGTAAAAGCAGTATGAGAACAGGAAATATATTATTATAGAGTGTCTGTATCGAAAGAGAAAAAGTTGTACTCTCGAGTTGAGTTTCGTCAGAAAACGACAAACTTTCAACTTTCTATGATAGCGAGGTTGAATGTGGCATAGAATTGCCCACAACCGATCGCTTGAGCATTTTCTGTTCGTCCTCCGCCTCTCTCACAGCCATACTTTACGTTTCACCGACTACAAAACTTCATCAATGTCCACCACGAGCAATCAATCGGAAGTGACAACTAGAGTGCAAAATAAGGGTAATCGTCTCCTCATTTCACACACTCTCTTGTCACTCTGACCACAGAGAGAGAGTGCAAAACGAAGAGAAGGCGACCCGTATAACGCACTCTAGTGGCAACTAGTGACATCGACGGACCTCCGTTCCCTTGCCCACTCAATCTGTGATTTTATACAGTCCACTGATACGAATAAACATTGAATTGAATTGAATTTTACTCAGATGATGAAGACGACAGCGTGCTCTACTCGACGATTGAAATTTTGACGAAATTGTGACGGGACGAAAATTTGATTTTGGGACGAAAATGAGAATGGAAAATTGGGGCGAATCTGCACGATAGACTACATTGCGGCACGGGCGGCAGCGAGCTTCATCAAGCGGATGTTTAGAGGAACGTATTTCTTTAAAGGAGAGCATTTGTAAGTGCATCTAAGCCTGACTGTCAGATCAATAAGTTGGGGATACCCACAGAGTTTCATTCATTTCACACCCCATCCCACTCAGAACGGTTGTTCTGCGCCTGATAGCAAAAAATTCCAGAGAACATACCTTCGTCGGCCATATTACAACCTTCTTCGTAGGCGGCAAAGTGGTTGTGGAAGTGGTTGTAGTGGAGGTGGAGATCGTGGTTGTAACCTGTGGCATATTGATAGAAATTATTCAAACCATGATCACTTACCGTAGTCGTTTCTTTTTGAACGGCCTGCGTTGTAGTGTGACTAGTTCTATTCGGTTTGTGCATTGGAGGCAGAGTCGCGTGACATATCGAGAAGAAGAAAGAAAGAGCGAGGAACGCGATGGATAATTTCATTTCTGAATGATCCTTTTCAATTTCTTGTTCAGATTTATTGGAAGCGATGTGGGAAAATTCATCAAGGAAGGCAAGTATTGCAAAAAAAAATTTATTTATGCAACGGGCTTTGACATATATTCGATGTAAAACATTTAATTGTAAATAAATATGAATGTTTATCGGCCAGCATTGGCAGTCGGCAACAGTGTGTATCATCTAAAGGATTACCTAATATCATGGAAACTTTCTCCCATCCGATCGATAAAGAGATGTGCAGCAAAAGTGCTTTACTACAAACACACACCGACAACCATTAAGTTCCCATCTTCTCAAATCTTAGCCTGTTCATAGTGGAAGTTCTTCTCATCTCCCATCATGTCTCGGTTGTACTAGCAGCTAAAAGGAATCTTCAACTTCGAACTTCTTCTTTCGCAAATCGATAGCGATCCCTGATAACGGCACAGTGAGAACACCTTTATTCGATCCACACCAAAACACGTCAAAAGATGCCTACAGGTCAGGCTCAAATCCACGACAGTCCATAGTAGAACTTGACGTCGTCCATCACATCACGCTGATCGACAATCGCTTCCTCGTTGTTGGTGATTCTGCTGGCGAATCGGCCGTCTGTCAGATGGAACTAGGGTTGCAGGTTCGGGTTCGGTTATACCGAGCCCCCGTTAGTTCTTCCCCTCTCACCCGAGCACGTGCTCTTTGAGAGAGAAGGAGAGATCAAAACCGACACAAAGCCGACTCGGAGTCGGCTTTGAGTCGGCTTTGATCTCGTGATCTACCTCTCCCCTCTCTCCCCTCTCTGCGTCTCTCGTTTCCGCACGCTCTCTCTCTCGTCTCTAGCCTCCTCTCTCCCTCGGCCTCAAGAGGTCAAAGCCGACTCAAAGCCGACTCCGAGTCGGTTTTGTGTCGGTTTTGACCTCTACTCCTCCCTCTTCACGGACGTGCGCTTGCGTACGTGCGGGAGGGAACGAGAGGCCGGTAAACCCGAAACCGAAACCGAACCGGCAACCCTAGATGGAACTTTCTGTATGTTTCATAACCGCTCTGATTGGTGAATTGGGCGAGAAATGGCGATGATAGGGATGGAATACTACCTGTCAGATTGCAGATGAGGAACCCGTTGAACAGCTCCTTGTTGTCGCCGAGCAGTCCGACCAGCACGTCCTCGAACGGGACTTGGTCACTGCAATTATTCCTTGCGTATATGACAACTATCAGTTACCCCTCGCTCATCTCTTCACAATAGTCAAATGAACTACTCGTCCGTCTAGAGTATGCGCAAAAAAATGTGTAAGCTGAGATTTAGCTTTTAGGGAATTAGTTCCTTATTTTAACATATTCGTGACTGATGTAAGCTCTCGCATGGATGAGGAAACCGAGCAGCTATGCCACTCACCACGGGTCCTGCTTCCACGCGTACATCAGCGTCTGGTATGCGCGGAATCCCGACTTGAGCGTGATCGAATCTTCCATGGAGATGTTGTGGAATCGCTCGCTGCGCAGGACCAGGGCTCGCACATTGGTCTCCTTGTTGATGTTCCCGACCATTCTGCGGTGAAATTTTATATTTGGGTGTTCAAGACCCGGACAATAACAATCCCTGAACCTTTGCTTGATGCCTTTGGTGGTGAGCTCATTTTGCAGGAGTGGTTTGGGATCCTGAAGTTAGTTTTGTTTAACGTTTTTTTTCCCTAATTTTGGAAAAAAATCTTACACAAGACTTCGCGGTGTCACAGCGGAATGCGAAGATTGTGAACACATCTCTGCAATGTTATTGAGCAATGTCAGTTCATGGAAAACTGAACATACTTCGTGTAAATTCCATCGAGGTCCTTCTTGATCTTATCCACAACTGCCTTCTCATCCGTTAGTTCTGAATCATAATCATTGCTCGAACTTCACCCAAAAAATGTTACCATTGTCAATGAACCATTTTTTACCATTTGGTTCATAAAACAAAACTTTGAAAGCATTTTTACTAAAGAGGAATAACCGATTCAAGCGAACTTCTCATATCCCTCATCATATCCACACTTTCTTCTCGAGTTGCATTGATCATCCCTTGAATATCGCTCAGCATTCCCTGAGTTTGCATACATGTTTACTAGAGCTTGCAATACGGGGCGGATAATTCAAACCCGGCCGGGTGAAAGTGACGCTTGAGTGTTACCCGGAATAATGGAGCATGTGAATATAGTGGGAATTAGCGTTATTCCGGATAATACACTATATTCGCGTTGCATACATGTTTACGAATTTTAAATATTGATTACCTGATTTTGCAGAACTATTTGCTGATTTTGCTTAACGATTTCTTGATTCACCATAATCATATCCATATTGTCCATAATTGCTTTTTTCGTATCCAGGACCAATTTTCTATTCTTCTGAATTTCCTTCTTATTGTCCAATATGAAGTCCTGATTCTCCTTCAGGCCATCAGATATGTCCTCGTAGCGCTTCTTTATCTCGTCAAATTGCTCTGGAATCGGCTTTAGTGTGTAGTAGAAATAACGTTAAAAAACAAAACAACCACTTGCGTAAGATGTGGCATGTTACGTAACATGTTACGATATTAGTTGATTGATTTTGTATGGTGAAAGAAGTGAAAAACTGCCATGCCATCGAATTCCTAGTGTTCGTCGTCTTACCATCCGATAGTCCTTGCGCTGCCTGATCGTAGTCCTCGTTGTCCTCTGATCCTTTGATCGCTTCCCCGATGAGTGCTCCGCCGATCTGCAATTGCCCTTTCAATCTGTTCGGCTATTGGAGCATAACAAGATCTTAGTCGCAATTAAAGGCCAGTCTGCAACGGTTTTAGACTAACGGCTCACCGCGATGGCGGGTCCGACAATTGGTGCGAGTGGCGGGCAAGCAATGCCGACTCCGATCGTTGCGGCCGTTTCGAATACGGTTAGCAACGTACTGGCGAAGCTCGCTGAAAGCTTAAGCTTAAGCTTGACGTTTAAGACAAAGGATCACTTACGAAACAATGACCAGCCCCCCATCTTAAGGAGAAGTCAGCTAAGCGCGGCTCCTGAATGGATCGATTAGAGAGAAGGGGAATCAAGAGGAAGAAACGTATGAAGAAATAGGCAGAATCCATCCATTTTAAACTGCGGAGCGTGGGAAATATCCAACTTGCAGAGGTTTGCTAAAATCGCCAAATATGTAATTTCTCCACAAATTATCAGAATAGAACTGCAAAACGAAAGGATGAGCTATCAAGAATAGAGTTTCGAAAACAACAGTTTGTCGACTATCGACTAGTCAAAATGATTCGTAAACGACTAGTCGTTTAGCCAACGACTTGTCCCTCTCCCGCATTCCGACTATTCGACTAGTCGATTAGCGGCCGACTAGTCGAATAGCTGGGGCGAGAGCGATCGCTCTCTCAGAAACTCATTCCAATTCCCCTATTCCACCGGCTCGGCCGAGCTCGGTTGAGAGGAATGAATAGTCGCGAATAGTCGATAGCTAAACGACTAGTCGTTCACGAATCATTGCGACTAGTTGAATAGTCGTTGACCGGGTTCTTACCGACACTCTAACACTCTAATCAAGAACCAACTTTATACAATTTCGAATAGATTCGTTAATCTAAAACAGAACAAATTGCAAATAGCATCATACAAACATTGTAAGCCATTTTAAGCCGGTTAGTCCTTCTCTATCTCTACTATTCGCGGAATGGAGTGATCGAGGTGGAGAATCATCGCTCCGTCGTGACTCACGATCTGGAATTGTTTTCTTTAGCATAAATAACAATAACAAAAACAAGAAAGCGACAACGACAACAACAACCACAACAATGGAGCTCACCGAGAAAGGCTGGTCAAACTGGTTGGCGAGTTCATCAGTGAAGGTGTTCTCGAAAGCATCGCCACTGACTCCAGACGATCCACTGTAGAAGACTCGCAGCTAAGAAATGAATATTTGCAAGCACAGTAATACTAGCACTGAGTCAGTAGCAACGTTTTCAAGATCCTTACCTTGACAGCGTTTTTGCTGATCCTCTCCAATCGAATATGGAGCAGATCTCCTTTCGGTTTTGCGCGTTTGCAATGGGTCTGGAATCCCTCATTTTCAGTTTTTACTTTCATGATATTCATTTTTACAGGAGCAAACTGCACTAACCTGAATTTCCTTCGTGTCCTGGCTTCCAATGTAGAGCTGCAATGCGATTTTGTTTTTGAGAATGGGTGTTAGAAAAATAGACTGGGAACTAGCTGGTGAAATAGTGTGATAAACCCTTGTGTACTTCTTCAGTGTCACTCTCCCACTGCTGGACGATCTTGAAGAAGGCTATGCCGTTCTCAGCAACGAATAGAAGGGACGGATATTTCTGGAAAGCAGTCATTTTAGATCATTTTTCATTATAACTATTCACATATTTCGCCCCGCTAGAAGCTCGCAGCACTGTGGTCAACTCGATGTGGGCGCCCTCGGGGAATGAGTGAAAAGCCTGGAATTGATTAATTAATTGGATTTACAAAGAAGATGGTGATCCCTACCGTGAGATTGGCATCACTGGTCGTCACAAGATTGCTCTTGAACTGATCGAAGGACATCGGCGGGGCAGTGGACGGCGTTTTGAGACGAATCTGCACATATTTTATTTATCTTTTTACAAAGATTCTTATTCCTACCTGGCTGGTTGTATGATCGACAAAGTCCGAAATTATATAGACTGATCGGATGCCGCCCAACGGCATGTCAAATGTGCGGACGTCCGACCAGAAACCTGAATTCTATTTTTTTTTCATTCATAAAAATAATAATCTCACCTTGGAAGAACACGTTCATGCGGTAGTTGTCGATCTGAACAATTTAATCAGTTGTTGATAGGTAGTCCTCCTACCGTATACCTTGTACACATCGACCCTCCACCATCCATTCGAGGGCGGTTTCTCATCTAGTGGTTGCTCCCGGACAGTCTCATTGCTCCACTTTCCGTTCTAGAAAGATTGATCTTCATGGCCTCGAAGACACATTGAAGTGCACAATCTAGGCAACAAACCAAGTAGGTATTGCTGTACACCGGATACGTCCAGTCTCTGTCGATTCGAAGATGGGCAGTGATATCGTAGACCTAAGTTTCGATACCCATTAGAGACTTCGAATCGTTTCCATTACCTGATCAATCTCGACCACTGGCAAGTCGTAGAAGTTGATGTTAACTCTGAAGAAATTCTTCATCGACGGAGAGTTCACCTCGGGTCAAACGCTCAACTAAAGAGAACTCACGCCTCAGGTTTGTCATCGTTACCGACGTGCTTGAAGTAGAAGGTGAGGATTGAACCTAAAAGATAACAATGAAACAGCAAAACAAAATAACAATTGAAGTTGTAAGCTCACCATCAGCCAGTCCATCGGGCAGCGAGAGCATAGTCACGGGCTTGAGCGTGTTCTCATCTCCATGGAAACAGAAAGCCGTGACGAGAGCAGTACTCATCCAGAGGAGGAGCCGCATCTGGGAATTAGAAGATGATTGGAACCGGGAAATCTCATACTGAACGAATTCGCTATACAGAATCGGTGCTGACAGATTCAGATGAAGAGTATGGAATACGTGGAAATGTAATCGTATATCATTCGCAAGTGCTTCTCAAGAGCCCTTCCAGTGCAATGAAAGCAATGATATCTCGAATCTGCATACTTTCTCACTTCTCTAGCCCCAGTACACACTGATGATACTTGACAGTCGTTTCCGCATGCATACGAATGATAGTGATGTAGTATAGATAATCAATAACTGTGAGGAGTTGTGGATTCAAAGTCATTCACATTGAGCGTTTATGCAATGCATGGTATCGGGACACAATGAAATTCTCGTCGACATCCTCTACTTAGTAGTCGGAAGGAAGAAGAAGAAGAAGAGTCGACAGCCTAGTCCCTCTGCAGCTCGACCTTCCGCGGGATCGAGTGGTCAAAGTGGAGCAGGACCGCGCCGTCGTGCGCAACGAGCTGGAATGATCATTTATCCGCTTATTTTCATCCTATGTATTTCCTCATTCAAAAACACGAAAATGAGCGTTCGAACTCAGTTCACTCAACGTTCTAGACGTAGAGGCATCAGGAACAATTGATAAAGTGACCAAGGACGTCAAGGAAGGCTCACCTTAAACTCGTCATCCAGATACTTGACCAGCTCATCGGGCACCGTGTGCAGGCACTCCACGCCCTCCGCGCCCTTGGACTGTTTGTAGAAGACGCGCAGCTGGAACGATTAAATGTTTCCAGAATCGCACTTACATGTTACTGCTCCAAACATCAAACATCTAATGAATGGGACTGTGTACATTTACCGAGACGTGCCAAGTTATGGTTCAGAGCAATAGCGATTTGAGGCAGAGAATCAATAATTCCTCACCGACACCACATTGCTGTCCCTTCGATGCATGCGCACGTGCTGCAGGTCCCCATTCGGCTTCTCGTTAGTGCACACGGTCTGATATTCATATTTGAATAAAAACAATTAAGAAAAAAGTTTTGAAATTCAAATTAGGATAGCTAAAAACTGAGCTCACCTCCGAACTGCCACTGGCGAGGAAGGTCTGGAATTCGAATATTATTTCAGATTGAATAGAAAAAAAATGTTCTCCTGATCGATCAAACGCTGGTAAATGTCTCACCTTGTGAGTGCCGCCGACCCACTCCTGGCCGATCTTGAGGGCGAAGGGCGGTCCGCCCTTGCTGGGCACTAACATCAGCGCAGGAGAGTTCTGGAATGGTTTACACTTTTGGATTTAGTGATTTTGTACTCCGCCCACTTTCGCGAGAATTAATTGCCCAATTCAACTTTCTTCAAAGTTTCTATTCGAGATTGTGAGTGTGGAAATCATTGAACAAGAGCGTGGAAATCATTGAAAACTTTTTTTGAAATACTGTGAGAATCAAAGCCGTAGCAAATGTGGTGTGCCTTACGGACAAGGGAGGCATTGTGTAACACGGTCGGAACACAGAAAAGAGTACGGTATTTCAAGCAGTTGTCTTGCTGTGCCGAGTTCGGCGATTTGCCGTTGACTTCAACTTTTCTACCGTTTTTCTCGTGTTTATCGATTTTATTGATTACTGATTTATC
>LS512197.1:0-32327 GCA_900490845.1 Pristionchus japonicus | reverse complement strand
ATATGAAAATCGATTTTTTGAACTTCCCGCGCTCATGACGCACCACGCACGCGACGACGAATCCCAAAACCACCACTTCATCAATCAGGGGCCCATACCCTCTCATGCCATGGTAGTGGGGAGGGCTGGATCTTTGTGCTAAGGAGATGTCCGGAAAAGAGACGAAATGATAAATTTTTACGGAGACAGTCTCTTAAATGACGTCGAATCATTCACTGACCTACTCCAATCGATAATCTTCTATTCGCACATAACCTTCTTCTCTCTTCCTTCCCCCATCTTTTTTCCCCTTCTCCTCCCACGCCAATCACCTTCCATCGCGGGAGTGTTATTGACCATCTGGAGACTGATCAGTGGGAAGAAACCGAATAGACATCGGGAGATAATATCTGGCAAATGCATGATGTTCAGCAGACGATTACGAGGAGTTTAAACCTAAACACGTGGGGTATTGAACGATTTATGGCCTCAAAATTGAATGAAATTGCCCGATTCCTTCACTCTCTCTCACTCGCATGACTTGTTGACATCTCGGCAAGTTTGGACAATTGTCTCCTGGAAGAGGGACCGTTCTCGTTCTAGAAGACTCAAACCTCAAAACCAGAAATAATCGAGTAGCGAATTATGACAACGTGATAAAACTGATAAGACAGCATGAAAAGTTTGAACACAAACACATGGTGACTGAAAACAATACAGGTTCGGAAGAGAGGAGACTTGATCAATGACGTCCACTTCTTTCCAAAGCCTGATTCATTTTTATGATTTGTCTGCAAACTTCTCGCTTGAAAACTGATAATAAACAACAAAAACTGATACCTTCTACGGAAACGTCAGTGCTGGCTTCACCCATCATTTGTGCCTCCCATTTCCTCAAACCAATTATCTCATCTCCTTTTGTCATCTTTGCATCTACCTGCTCTTCCCTCTTCTGATTCCTGTCCAGATTCACAAAGAGTGAGAAATATGGGATACAATCTCTATGACGAGGGGAGCATGCGAAACAATGCAAATCAGTTGGTGTTCTCTCAGTCAGTCAGAATTCATCCGACAGGGGCGACAGGATCAGATCAAATTTGCCACATTCAATGTGTCGGTGCTTTAGCTGTAAATTAGTCCCACCATCCTTCTCTCAGTCCACCCACATAACTCGATAAGAAAGGATCATTCCCTGTCTCTCTGATCTTTCTCTTTCCCAGACTCTAATTCTAGCCCAGTTCAATCGAGACCAGCAAGTACTAATCTGACTACTTGAGTCTATTTTTGGAGTTTTCTTCTCCCCAGACTATGAATCTGTTGTTAGCCATCCCTCCATTCCTGTCATGTGTTTCACACCTGCAATCCTTATGGTCCATCATCTTCCCTCTAAATGAGGTTGTTGTCATGGATGATCTCGCGATTTCCCCCTATCTCGCGCAGTCCCCACAACTGCAAGAAAAAGTGTTGACCCAGTCCGTTTTTAGCCCTCTCTACCTCCCTTCGTAGATCCCGCCCTCTTCCTTCATTTCAACATGGCACCTCTCCTTGGCTTCACGGTGCTAGTGAGTCTGGTGTAGTGCCACTAATGAGTATCTACTTCATCTCCTTTCTTCCGCTTTGACCACATTCATTCCTTCCTGAGTTCCCATTCCTCATTCCTGAGTGACGAAGTGATACTACATGATTGCTTGCAGATGATGGAGCCCCTCAAGGTCTCAAGGAGTTGGTTCCGCCCACTCCTTCTGATCGCTTCCCTGTTCATCTCCGTCAATGGAAGAGCACTCCGTCGCGACATGTAAGTGTGCTTTCTCTCTATTTTCACTACAATTGTTTAGGAGATCACGAACGTAACTAGTGCTTATTACAGGGTTATCGAGGAACTAGCGCTGTCGTCGACCGAGAATGGGACAACTTCGTTCGTTGACGTGCCCTGCATCTCGCCCCTCTCGAGGGTGTACACAGTAGGAATATTCTCACAATCCGATGCCCGATCATAGCGATTTTCATAGTTTATTGATCTGACGCTGTCCTAGAATGGGGTTGACATGTTTTAGCGACGGGATGTTCAAGATACTCTTTCCAGTTGTCAATCCGCCCGGTCAGCTGCTGCCTCTCTAACGGAACCTACCATCTCATCCAGGAGTGCACCAACTCGAGCTTGCGAGTCCCAGTGGTGCCCGGCACCCACAACTTCCTCATGAGTGAGAATCATTTCAACAAAACAAGAACACACAGAGCTTGTAAAATGGAAGAGTCGAGGCTAACATGTCCATAATCGGCCCCCCGATATCCTCCTCTTTACTTCCATCTATCTAATAGATCCCCCAATCTCGTGTTCACAACATAACTGAGACAATGAAGGCAAACTCACGAAAAATCATCATTTTCAGCGCGCTCTTCTCTGAATGTGTCTGTGTGTCGTGCATTCGTCGTCGTCACTGAGAAGGTGAACTATCTCCCAGTTTTGAACAAAGAATCGGATGCGAAAAGCATCGTATCTTTAGTTAGTGAATGGGAGCTAATGCTCCTGTTAGATACACTAGTGATTCTTAAAACTCGATGATCTGAGAAATAGAAAAACTTTCGAATATGCTGAAAGCAAGTGCCCATGTTCAGAACACTACCGCGAGTCCCACTCCTGAGGGAAAAGGTGAGCCAGAGTTTATTATGATCATTCTAAAAACAATCGTCGAAATATCGTTACAAAGTAATTGTTCTCAAATTCCAGCTGCGCTCTCCCTCGTCATCGCTCCCACCGACAATGTCGTGAACATCGGAGATTCTGATCATCCCTCAGCTGAGGAGACTAAGGAGTCTCCGAATGACTTGAGCAACAATTTCACGGAGTCCACTCTTAATGCAACAGGTTTGAAATAATTTATTGATCAATGCCTTTGTCAATTGTTTCCAAAACAATTTATGTGATCAAATTGCAGCCGACCCTTCCACCATTGCCCCGCTGTATGCCTCATTGACTCCATCGGATTTCAACGACACCTCGGTGTGTTCGGTTCTTGAACAACTATTGAAACTAGGGAATGTTTCGCCCAGTAAATCGCTACTATTAGTGATTTTCACGATTCGCAAGATGGCAGAGATGAGTTGATTGCACCCAATTCAGATGTCGCCCATCGACCTTCTCCCCCATGAGAACGAGACGAAGGAGAAAGTGAATAGCACGGAACTGGAGAGCGTCGATTGGATTGAGAGTGAGGTATGAGAAGATGGTTTCACAGTAACCAATTCGTGAAGTATGATTTAGTTTTGGTTTGAGTTATAGATGGTGAGAAAGTCCTTATGTTTGTTCGGTATTTACCGATGACCAGCAAACTACCAAAAAATCATAAAAATATCAGGAAATGGCGACTACTCAGGTGGGCTATCCGACTGGAGACAATTCGACGGAATCCATTCGTAATGGAGGAGGTTCGCAAGCTTTCAAATTTATTGTGCATTCTAATAAGATGAGCAAAAATTTAATAGGACTGATCGAATTACAGCCGGCACCTCCACTGTTCTCCCCATCCACCAGTCCATCGATGAGCGAGTCGAGATGGGAGAGAGCAACTACGACAACGACAACAAGAAGGAGGAGGGCCTCGATTGGAAGATTGAGGAAGCCGAGGAGAAGGATGACGACGGAGCAACCTGTCCTCTCTTCACCATTGCCCTTATCCTCCTCATTCCCATGCTCCACTAAGCAAGAGCCCAGACCTTCCTACTCTTGCTCACTTATGGTTGTGCGAAGCAATATTCCTATTGTTCCTTCACGAATTCGTTTCTAATTCCTTTCGTGACTCTTTTATAATATCACTCTGAAATTATCACCATGTACATATCGCAGTTATTGTTCTCATTTATCATTTACTATCCCATAACTCTTGCTCACGACGTACTTTCCCATCAAACTCATTACTTATCCTCAAATGAGATTTTCGTTTTCAATGAGCCTTCGAAACAATTTCTCATAGATGTATTTACTAATCATCGTGTTCCTACAATGCAACTTGTAACTTCCTATTGTTCTCAACTCCATAATTTTTTCTGTAATGATATAATAAAATGCTTGCAATAGACATGCTTCACGGTTTTTCCGCTGATAATTAATGATCTGTCCTCGACGTGACCAACTCCGCACTCTCTGCACCCTCTTCATCATCTCATCATTCTCTTCTCCCCTTTCCCTCTACCCACACTCATAACTCGACAAGAAATGGTCATTCTCGCATCTCCACCCCTCTTCTTTCCTCGATCCTTATCCCATTCCCGCTCATCCACATATGCAATATCCATATGCTTCGCACCTGCATTCCCTTATGGCATCTCGAATCTTCCCCCAAAAAGGTTGTGGCCATTGAAGGTCTCGTGATGGCATCCACTCTATCTCTATCTCTCTCTCTCATTCTCTCTTCTCTCTCTCCTTAGAGGGATCGCACGGGTCTCTCGCAGTCCTGTCGCAGAAAGTGCTGATCCATGCCGTGTTTAGCCCTTCTCTGCTCACTCTCGATTCTTACCTTGGACATTCTGCACTCCCCACTCCAAAAACTTCACCCCGTGTGTTCCTTGCATTTTTGAATCTGGGTGATGTCCGATTGAAACTACCGTCTTCTCCTTCTTCCGACCTTCTTCCGACTCCCGAACTGATCCTTGCCGCCTTTAGTTCACTGTTGACGTGACTTTCTGATTAGCGCTTCTTAGACTCTTCCGGCTTATTCACAGGAATCATGAATTCAAATCCCATACTTTTTGTACTTGCTTTTCTCCTCGTCGTCGCCATCGGACAAGCCGTTTCTCGTGTCGACTTCAATGAACCCGCACTCATAACTTGACAAAAAATGGTCATTCTCACATCCCCATCCTTCCTCTTCCCTCAATCCTTCTCTCATTCCGGCTCATCCACATGCTCAATATCCATATGCTTCGCACCTGCAATCCTTATGGCATCTCGAGTCCTCCCTCAACATGAGGTCGTTATCATAGATGGTCTCGTTATGGCATCCACACTCTCTCTCTTTCTCTCTCTTCTCTCTCCTTTGATTGCCTCTCGCAGTCACGTCCAGTGCAATTGAAACTGTTAATCCACGCCGTACTTAGCCCCTACCATCAGCTAACTCTTTATTTCCTTCGTTCATCCCGCAGTCTACTTCATTCCGCAATTTCCTGACTTGTTGTTGTTTTAAATGGGGGGGGGGGAGTGATGTCCGATTGATGAGTTTACCCTACAGTCTTCTTCTTCTTCCGACATCTCCCGAACTGATCCTGGTCACTTTGACTTCACTACTCACCTGATTCCTTGATTTTACACCACTTAGATTAACACTCTTTCTTATTCATGGGGGTCATGGCATCGATTCCCACACTTCTTCTGCTCGCTTCTCTCCTCGCGGTCGGAAACGGAAGAACCGTTTCTCGCGTTGACTTCAATGACACTCATACTCGACTAGAAATTTCACATCCTCACATCCCCATCCTTCCTCTTTCCTCAATCCCTCTCTCATTCCGGCTCATCTACATGATCAACATCCATATGCTTCGCACCTGCAATCCTTATGGCATCTCGAGTCCTTCGTCTACATGAGGTCGTTATCATAGATGGTCTCGTCATGGCATCCACTCTCTCTCTCTCTCTTTCTCTCTTCTCTCTCTCCATAGAGGGATCGCGCGGGTCAATCGTCTCTCGCAATCCAGTACACTGCAATGGAAAGTGTTGATCCCCACCTTTTTTGCCCCTCCCCCTCTAATGACTTTCACTACTTTCCTCCTACATCCCGCATTCAGAATTCCATCGCACCATAGGCTTTAGAATCTGGTTATGGCCGATTTATGAGGAAACCCTGCCTTGTTCTCATTCTCCCGACATCTCCTGACCTGATTCTTGTCATTTTCACTTCACAACTCACATGATGTCGCGCTCTTGCGCTTCTTAGATTAACACTATTGCTTATTCACAGGAATCATGACATCGATTCTCACACTTGTTCTGGTCGGTTCTCTTCTCGCGGTCGCCAGTGGACGCGCCGTCCCTCGAACTGACTTCAATGAAGTGTAAGTTCCTTCCCAATTGTCATGTTCATCGAAATCAATAGCCAGACTTTTTTATCACAATTTTAAGCATTTTCAGCGAATCTTCTGAAGTCGGAATTCACAAGGACAACCAGGAGGAGTTTGTACTCCTCCCGTGCCCGTCATCGCACCACCAGCTCTTCTCGGTCATTGTCTTTTTATTCACGAGCTTTCAAGTTTTGCTCTTACAAGATGGGGAAATTCAGCTCTAGATGCGCTATTCGTAATTTGAGCACTAAATCTATTTGACACAATCTCTTAGGCGAGAGAGCGTGTAAAATGACAAGCACAACAACATTGCACGATCTGTTCCTAATGCTACTAATACAGACGGATCGACGTCCCGAAGGCTGCTCGATCCCGAAGAATTCCTTCTCTCTCGTGCACTCTTGCAACTCTATCTACTACGTCCGTGTCCCGATGATGATGCAACCTGGAACTGAACGATTCTACATTTGTAAGTACCAAAAAACGATCTATACAGATATTTTGCTTCGGTTCAGCGGTAACTACAATGTACTGTTACTCTATTCTGGGTGATAATCACTGCTCATTCTCAAGATCGAATTATGTTATTATGAATACTCAATTCCATGTTCGATTATTTCGGAACTTTTTCAGTGAGATCGACTCAAAACGAGACTCGGTGCACAACGTTCCAAGTCAGAAAAGCGGCACCGAATAGAGTTAGTTGCTCAGTCTTTTGTGTAAGAGGACCATTAAAGTTATTTTTCAAATTATTTTATTCTCGGAGTTTGAAAAAGATAAGTGATCGATTTACATCCAAGCAGAACGAAACACTTCTATTCACAGGTCGTGAGAGAGAAGCAGTCCGGAATGGGAAGAATCGAGTTACTCAAGATAGATGGAGAAGGTATAATGTACAGCATTACTTTACAACATTGGTACTCATGAAACGGGAACATTTGAATCGTTTTTTTTCATGAGAGAAGTGATTAAATTACAGCCGTTACTTCCACGGGTCGTCCTCTCTCGGTCATTCCGTCCTCAAACAACTACAGCAACAACACCGATCCCTCCAAGGTTGGAATTCGAGATGAACGTGAACTCAAAATCGACAAAAAATCGATATTTCAGGCTCCTCTCGCGTCATCTGCTGTATCTCACAAGTCTTGGCCGATCGAAACTAGCACTTCCGGAAGACAAATGGGCGACATTCATCCCATCTCTCCACTCAAGAAAGAGACCCAGGTCCGTAGTATTTTCGATTCTGCAAATGGAGACGTCAACTATACTAAACTGCGAAGTTAGTTGAACTCTGGAGAACCACGGTCAATAGGAAATGTGCAATACAAAAAACAGAACATTATGAGAAAACAGCAAATGCTGATTCGAAAGAATCTATTCCTTTCAGATCGAGACCCGTGAACAGCATCTTCTCGAGGCCGACAAGCGAGACGAAGGCAAGAACGGAGGAGAGCCGGAGACGGATGACACTCTTATGATCGAGCCTTCCGATGACCATGTTCAAGACCACGAGGAAGAGACCAACCATGAGGAATCGACCGCCGACGATGACAATGGTGTGTCCCAGAGCCTCCCCATCTTGTCCATTGCAATGATTACCAGTTTCTGCCTCATTAGAGGTTAATCGAATCCCATACATTGCGAGAATACCCCCTTGTCTCTTCTCCAATACTATTCTACGTCCCCTTCTCGGTAACTGCTCAAGCGATACCATCAATCAACGTCAACCTTTATTAATCCCGTTTCACTTTATACGACTTCGCCTTTTCTCCCTTTTCTTCTTCACTCACACCCAAAATGCTTCTTCCTCGTCGAAGAAGCATTTTGGGATGAACTCTTTCATACTTCAGAGTAATGATCGAAGTTTACCCATTCACCACCAGTTCTTTGACTTCTTTCACCTTTTCAATTGAATCATGTTGTCCCCACGTGCATCTCAATTGATTCTGATTCATATTCTTTATCAATTTGCATGTGAATGTTATTGTAAGATCTAATAAACGTTTCTAGAAGATCGTGCAATCTCTAGACTAGCACGAGAGAGAGAATCGATAATTATTGCACTACAATTGTGTTAGGCTTCTCTCCAATCGGGCTGGCGCGGTTGCCTAACAACAGCAAGAAATGGGGTGGACAAAGAATTTGCGTGCAACGAATTGTCAGCCGTTTGTGCTTCCCGTTCGCTCTTCTTGGCAAAGGCCAATTGGCTGATCTGTGGCAGCTTTTTAGAGAGTAGAAAGAAGATCACGCTAAGTATACTTATTAGGAGAACCATCCCCGTCGGTATCCTTCTCTCTCGCTCCTCGCTTTCGGCGAATCTGATTCATATCACATGAATCAACGTTGTATAGTAGGCATCACTTTACTAGATCACACGTCTGCTATATCGTGTGCGGGGTTTTCTTTTTAATCGGTTATTCGTAGAGCACTACATTCTCTATGGCCGCTTTGTACACGTGGCACTCGCATTGTGTTTCTCCGCTTGTGTAAACTAAGGGCATTCCATGTCTCTATACAACACCTGTCAGTCAAAGTCGCAACATGTATAACAACAATGGCCTCTTTGTTCAAGATGCTTTCTTGTCACTCAGGATCCAGATGATAGGGATTCAAGCTAGGGGATGGTCTCAATTCGGCCTAATCATATACACTTGTGCAACAGCTGTCAGTCAACTTGGCAATACCCTTAGGCAGTGATTACACATTGTGATAGAAGCAATCGCGACACTGTACGAAATTTACTCTTGTTAATCTGTGGTTGTCGTTTCACACTACTTCTTAGGAGGGGAAGTTCTAGAATTTTTCTACTCATCCATTACTATGTCCTCTTAAAACCAGATGCCTTGGGATAAGACCAGATGATGAGTACCATATGTGCCACACGTTTTCTTCTCTTCTTTCGGCTCTTTTCTTTCCTGCTTTCTCTTCTCTGCTGGTTACATACATAGCGTATTGAATTACTACTGAGAGTGTTTACCTCCGAATTACAAACTGGGGCATACTTTTGCTACTTCCATCGTGAGTTTTCTGCTCCATTTCTCATCATGCAAGCTGACCCAGCTACTAAATATCAGAGAGAGGTTGTTTTGAGAAAAGTTTTTGCACTCTGGCTCTTTTTTCTCATCTCTGCTTCTTTTCAGCCCTTTGCAAAGTTCTCTTTCGTGTTTACCCTTTCCTATTGCGGAGACTTCTTCCTTCAACTGACACACTTTGGGTTCTTGTTTAGAGGAACGAGAGATGTTCTTTCGCATATGACCGTGATTGAAGCAAGAGTTTTCGCAGACTTGAAAGGAAATGAGCTCTTTTCCCTCTCCTTTTCCTGTCATCTCTTCATCAGTTTCCCCAATTTGTGCTGCGCGCTGTGCTTCCTTACTACCAAGAATTTTCGTCTGCACGCTCACTATACGAAAGATAAGCAGGGGCAGCTATTTTTTGTTCTCTCTCCCAATCTCTCCTTTCCACTCTCTCCAGGCTGTCATTCATCTCTTTTCTTATCATCTACCTTTGCTCAGGTTTTTGTGAGTCACTCCCCGAGTGTTCCCCTTCCTCTCTCTCTCGATGGTGTAATGTGTTTAGTTTCTCTCTCTTTCTCTTGCATGTATTGCATAGTATAGAGGAGGAGAAGGGAGATTCTGCATTTACTATGTCATGAGGAATCTATAATTAAACTAACCTAAAATTACCTCCTTGTTTCGCGAGATTATTAGGCATTTCTGTTAGTACTTGCATTTTCAATCGTGGAGTATCCGGAACCTTCCCACCCCTGTGTTGTCTTCCTCATTCTATTTGTTCCGTCTTATTTCATGTTCAATCTAGGCGTGAATTCAGTTGTAAACCAGAAGCTTCCGAGTTCCTCCTACCATCGCTGCTGCAATGTCCAATCCAGAATGTGAGCAATTCGGTTCTTCCCTGTCAGAAAGTGTTCAAATTATGCAATAAAATCTCCTTTCAGCTCTCTCTGACAAGATCGAGACCCTCAGTCTCTCAACTTCGCATCCTCAGAGGAAGGCTGACCTCGCAGTGAGTTTTTCTGGAAATTGAAAAGCAAAAGAAGTAGGAAATTGCTTTGAACACATCGATTGATCAGTAATTGATCTTCTCCTTTCGGTAGAGCCCATTAGTTTAGGAGTATAGAGCCGAGAAAAAAGGCCTTTTTTGCTTCCGTTGACTAATCACTCGACAATTGTTGAACGACACTTCCAACCAGTGATCTCTTCAGTACAATCATCTCGAGCTCGCCGCTCGTCCCGGTCTCTGCAAGGCGACGCGAGCCACTCTCAACGTCACTTGCAACTACTTCAAGTTGGAGGCACCCCCATCTATCCCGGTAAGGAATCTGCATCATTGCCCCAGGGAGAGAGAGAGATGGGGAAAGGAAAGGGTGTGGGAGAAGACAAAATTGAGGGGATATTCTCGCACTTCCGCAAATATAATTGATCTCTCTCTCATTGCAGTACGTCACCTTCCGTTTGGATTTCGAAAGGGAGGGAAGGAGAGACGGAGAATGGGCAGAGGTCAAGAAGTATGTGATTTGTACATGTGTTCCTAACTTTTGATTTGATATTGCAGGGAGCAAATGACCGACTTGTTCAAGAAGCTCTACACAAGCCATCGTCAGCTGTTCCCTGCGAAGTTATTTTTCACAGATGTTCTGCTTGCTAAACGGTCACTTTCAGAGATCACGCTCTAGTCTACAATGGAACCGACATGATCTACTGCCCTCCCAACCATCGAATCCACGAGAGTGTATGCTGTCTCTCTTTTATAACTAGTAATAGAAACCACTCTTTTGTTAGTGTTTTCTGCAGTACACGTCATGAAAAAAATATTTGCAGGTAATCCGGTTCCAAACGAATGTTGGATCGATGTCCAGGGGAAGAGCCACGTACGCTAGATGCAAGATCACCCCGCTCGGATTGTCCGAGGTGAGACGACAAATGGTTTCACACCGTTAGAAGCAGTTTTTCTGTCTTTCGAAATATTTCGAAACATGTGAACTCGCACGGAACAGCCAATCTGAGAAGAGTGAAAGAATAGATAGTGAGATCACGCATCCTTTCTGTACCTACTTAGCGTAACAATCATTTTGTAAAAAGCGTGCAAGTTCCCAAGACATCCGCCATTTCAGATCTCGACTGTGAATATGATGGATGAGGCGAATCGCTGTGCCCTCATGCAGTTCCTCGACTGCATTCTCTCTCAGGAGCATAGATTCGATCTCACGTTAGTTCATCATTTTCGAAATCTCTGATGAATACACACAAAGGACCTTGTGTTGATTCCTGTTTGTACTGGAGTTGTTTGAAAGAAGTTCAGAAGTGAATGAACAACAATTTCAGTGGACACGCGGCTCGCTTCATCCAGCACGGCCACAGTCTCTTCAAGATCCCGCGATCGGAGGAGGAGAAGGTACTTGATCTTTGATCTCCTCAGGCGCCATAGCGTCGCACAGCTCACAAACAGTCTGCTTTGGCTTCAAACATTTAGCTTATAGTGAAAAGTAGCAGCATTAACATCTCATCACTTGGACTTGTATCACCTTCTCAGAGACTGGACGTAATCCCGATCGGACGAGGAGAAGAGGTCTGGATCGGGCTCCACGCTGCCGTAAAGTGCGACAGTGAGGATCTGATGCTGAACGCCGATAGTGAGTTGAGCATTAGCATCATCGTTGTCGAGAGAAGACGTTGGAGAAAGGAGTTCAAAAGTGTCTTGCAGCCTCTGGATCGATCTTCAAGGCCCGCAACATCAGTTTGCTGCAGTTCTTCGCCGAAGTGAGACTTATGAGACGCTTTTTTCTTTGAGTTTAGACATCATGGGAGCAACCATGAATGGAAAGAATCTAGGAGGTATCCTGATTCACTTCATTATAAATCTGTCAGTTCAGGTCGTCCATGGATACACTCAGAGTCTCGAGGGAGTCAATTTCGAGAATCTCACCATCGATCAACGATCGCTTGGAGATCTGGCGAGAATATTGAGAGGTGTGTATTTCTCTTTCTTTTTTCCATTCACTTTTTACCATCGTTACACTCTCATCAGTTTCTTTGGTGTATTGCACTTCCTTCTAGCTGTTCATGTTAGGCGAATTCCTGATCTTTGATCTTTCAGGAACGAAGCTGCTTCTGAAGCATCCGGATGGGAGGGACAGAGTGAAGAAGTTCGAATCGTTCTCGAACAACCCAGCAGATCGAGAGTTCTTTGACTTCGTCAGTCCCTTTGTTATTACTATTCATCATTAGTCATCCTCGCTGCGTTTGATGCACAGTTATGACGAGTAAACACCCTAGAAGTATTAGAAAGGCCATTATCCCAAGGCAAAAATCGGTCCGGAGGAACAACATTTTCATTACCACTTTTCGAATTAAATTATTTATTGAAGGACGATGGCCATACTCGTGGTCGTTATTCGGTTGCCCAATTCTTCCTCGAGAAATACGGCAAACGTCTGGATTTCCCCCGCTTCCACTGCCTCAGAGTGAGCAAATGAGTCAAATTTTATGGACGTTTTTCCAACTTTGACCGATAACAGGGACTTGATTGAAGCTTGATTGAGTTCTTTTCAGTTCTTCAACCGAAAGTCTGGCGCGACATCACTAATTCCGTTTGAATTCTTCCATACCCTCGATGAGCCTGCGAGATACAAGGGAAAGCTCTCGGATCAGCAGCTGGATGTATTCGTGAAGGTGGGTGGAATGGTCGTCGAATCAAATCCAAACAGTAAGATTACTAAGATTTTGACGCATCTCTTTGCAGGCAGTGTGTCAGAATCCGAAGATGAAGAAGAGTCGAATTGAGAGATTCTGCACGAGAGGAGGAGAGTATCTCGGAGACACAGGAGTGATGAGGGTGAGACCAGGCACTGAATTTTGGTTTGGTTGCGTCTCTCTAATAGAGACAGATGAAGTATTGCTTGCTGGCAGAATAAATCAATTTCTTTCTCATTGCAGGAGTGGGGAGTGTCTCTCGACAGGAAGATGGTTGAGATCGAGAACTGCCCTGTGCTGCCCCTTCCACACATTGAGATGGTCAGTGAGAATTCACATTTGTGCCTACTTTTGCATCAGAACAAACAGTGAACAATGCAGTTGCAATTTAAAATGACTAGAGGCCGGGTAGCAAACTTCCAATCACATATCAACGATCTTTCGTTCCAGCAGGGATCGGCTGCGCAGATTGCAGTCAATGGAGAGACTGGAGAATGGAAGTTGACGGAGACTCGAAGTGGAAACGAGGAACCGATGAAACCCGTCGAGGTAATCATTTATCTTTCGGATAGTCCCTCTAATTCCTCATCCCTCGCTGTATTAATCATGTAACTAATGATCTCCTTCTGCAGCTCAATGTCGACCGTGTTCTCCTCTTCGTGGTGTTTGTTGGACATGCGGCTAAGGGAAAACCGGATGGAGATTGCTGCTACCTCCTCATGAGAACACTCCACTCCTTCGGAATGAACGTGAGTGATTCAGCAGATTTTGATGGTCATCAAAATATTTGTTATAGATCGACCCGGACGTATCAAGCAAAGGATCGCCTGAGCTAACAGAGTGAGTTGTTACTATATATTGCACTCCGAACTTCCTTTGCATACAATCTCCCCTCGCTGACAAGTGAGAGCTCCCGAAACGTGGAACAAAGTTCAAGAATCGTAGCGTGAAATTCACCGACGTCTCGCTGCCTAATCACCTAGTATTGGCTCGTATTGTGGTCCTTACAGGAGAGCTGGAAAGTCTTACCTGACGAATGACGGTTTCTTCCACGATTACTTCAATATGGTCAATGAGAAGGTTAGCTGTTTCTTTTATTTTTCAGTCAACTGATGTTTCATCTCAGGTCTCTCGCAAGACCGAGGAAAGTGGAGGCAAGAAGCACATTCCCTTGCTCATCTGGGTGTTCCCGCGCCGTAATGCAAACAACTACGGTATAAAAAGAGTCTAGGTTGGAAATCGAATGATTACTTTTTCTCAGCCGCTATCAAGTATCATTGTGACGTCGCACATGGAATGGCTTCGCAGTGTATCGTCCGCAAGACTTACGAGGTATCACGATTGAGCGTTCGCAGCATGTTGCGGGAATACTAGCTTTTGCATTCTGATCTGATAGTTTGAAGGGTGTTAACCGATCTCTTTCAGAAATTGACCGGAAATCCGAAGACTAACTCTTCCGCACAGAATATTCTCTTGAAGATCCTGGCCAAGACTGGTTCCATCCCCTTCCGTCTATCCTCCTTCGCCCACAAGAAGTACGATTTCTTTAACTTTCATTATTACGGTAGCTGAATTCGAGAGTTCCGTTCCGATACAATCTTGATGAGCTTTTTGCTTTCAGCGTTGCTCGAGTTCAGAACCCGGAGGATCCCGTGCTCATCATTGGAATCGATGTGTCCCATCCCGGAAGAGAAGAGAGATTCGATGCACTCGTGAGTAATCTCTTGATATCCGCTAGTCCGAAAATCCAATCTCTATTTTGCAGAAGTACTACGAGCAGAAGACTGGTCGGAACACTGAAGAGGCAAACAAACTGAGAGGTCAACATGAGAAGCTGCCAACTGCTCGTCCCGTCGGAAAGGGCTTATTCGCTGTATGTAAAGGCTTATCTATCTTCAAATTATCATATCTGACTACTACTACTACTACTGATGACCGTGCGATACAATATCAGCGCATATTCCCGTGCTCTTTAAATCCGCAATTTTGTTTCAGGCAATGAGCTTCCACGACTGCCCCCGATCAGTCGTTTCGGTGGTCGGAACAACGGATATCAAGGGATCTCGGTATGGTTATCACGTAAAATCCTGTGTTATCCTGGAATTGTAGGATTATGAGAGAATCAAGACTTCAGAAGTGAAGAAACCAACAGAAAACCGTTTCAGATATGGCGTCTCCTCTCGAGTTCAGCGTCTCGGTCAGGAGGATACGGTCAATATGGTCGAGCCATTCAAGGAGCGAATCCAGGAGTTCTATGATGTATGTTCTCTGCTTTCATATACACCTCACGGCATCACTACAAACTTTGATGATGTAATCGAGCTGCGATACTTTGGAGTAGTTGTTCTCTTCTCCCTCACTCACCCTATTTCAGAGAACCGAGAAGATGCCGAAGCACATCATAATGTATCGTGACGGAGCATCGGATTCACAAGTGAAGAAGATCGCCTATGAGGAGTTGGAGTCACTGGAGAGAGCACTCGAGAGCGTGCGTTATCCTTATCAACTTTTCTCAGTTTGTAGTCTAATCTCTAGTTTGATATTTGATCTCTTCAGTTCGGACTTGAGAAGACTGACTGTACAATCACGTACATAATGGTTGCCAAGCGTCATCACACTCGATTCTTCCGTTCCAATCTCGAGAGGATGCCCGCAACGTGAGAAATTGATCTTTCATCCTTCACCTAAGCAATTCGAGATCTATCTTCTGAAGTTTGATCGTTGGTCTCTTCAGTGCTCTCCACCTCAACTGTCCTCCTGGAACTCTCGTCGAGGAGACGATCGTCTCTCGTCACAAGTGGGACTTCTACCTCCAGTCGCACTACGGAAACCTCGTGAGTGATTTTTGATCTCTGTCTCTCTTGATCTTCGTAGTTTGAACTTTGATCTCTTCAGGGAACCGCTCTCCCTACTCGATACATCGTCGTTCGTGACGACTGGAAGGTCTCCACTGCATTCGTGCAGGTGCAGCTGATCTTTCATATTCATTGTGTAGTCCGATCATTGATCTGCTTTCAAACTTCTTCACTTGCAGACAGTGGTTTTCGCACATTGCTTCGGCAACGCTCGTTGCCCTAAACCACTCTCGATTCCCGTCCCTCTCCACTACGCTCATCTGGCCGCCAAGAGGAGCAAGGTTCTCTTCGACCATTTCAAAGAGTGAGCGCATATTGAGATTGCTTAAATTATAAGAAAAAATTGACATCACTTATTGCTAAGTGGATAAAAATTGTAATAATTATCGCAAAACCATCAATCGTTCCTCCACTTCAGTAATGCCTCTGATCTGTACCGCAACTCAACCGAGGATCTCGTCAGAGAGGTTTGCTTCCTACCTTCTGTTTTGTTTTGGATCTTGTCCAACATTGGTTGGAAAAAGACTGTATGATTATATTAGTTGGAAATAGAATTTAAGTGATGCGAGTACCCTAGTGAGTAGAGTGTGTAGTTTGGATGAAATTAGAGTAGTATCGTTATCACGCAATGGATTTTTTAAAGGATCTGGAGAGACAGGCAATAACTCCTCACGAGAACATCAAGACGATGAAGGGAATGCATTACGCCTAATGAACATCGATTTTTGTTACTAATCTTCCCATTCTCATCAAATCCCCGATGTCTTTCTTCCTTTCTTCCTTTCACTACCCACCCTGTTCCAGTCCTGATTCCTTCATCCCTACTGTACAATACCCAACTACCAATGGAAATCGATCTATCATATTTACCCTATTAATCATTACTGTTGTATCTTCGTTACTTTAATATGTCGTTCTTTCGCTCTGCATTATTTCTCATCTTTTCTTTCTCATCTATTGTGCTTTACTGACGAAAGCTTGAAATAAAATGTCAAAGATATATCGTTTTGCAAAACTGTTATGATGTTTGTGTATGTTTCACAGCTGATTCAAGTTTCCGAACGAAATGAACCGGCCTAAAGGAATGGAACAAACGGCTTTCCGGACAAGTAACGACTGTACTACCCATCAGCTGCTATGATTTCTCCTATATGGTCATATCTTCTCTATGATTCTCTAGAGTTGTTACGACATGATTCTCCGAGCCCTGTTGTTTTCCACTGCTGCGAGTTGTGTCACATCGCTTTGATTTACGCTTTCTGGTAACGCTTCTTCAATTACTACGTTTCGAGCATTCATTCACTACTTTTTCTCTCTCATGCCCTCAACAATCAACATCACAGTCTTGTGACTTAAAAATTTAAAGTGGCTCGCTCTACTGTGACCTGTCATTGTCTATTTTCCTCATACCATCTCTGATTGCTGCCATCCAGTGGGCTTTCTCACTCGCATCCTTCGGTCAATTTCATCACTCCAAACCAGCGCTTCGGATTGTTCGTTAATAGTTCGTTGATAGTTCGGAGTTGATAGTTCGGAGCATCACCAAATAGGGACATCTATGTACTGTGCAACAGAAATTCAATAATTTTAAACGCATTTGTGACATCAGTTTCGCACGGTTTGCATTTGCATAGATTCAAACGTAGAGAGGTAGATTCGTATCTTCTCTCAGATTCCTTGACCATTTCGGTGTTTATTGCCTTCGATGCTCCGTGTCTTTCTGATGCACAGTGATAGTATACATATGCCACGTCTTCCCTGATAGAACATCTCTTTCATTCTTCACCTTTTCGTAACGAACGCTCCCTTCTCTTAGGATTTGATAGCCTTGATTTCATTTCGCGATTCTTCTAATCACTTATGACGATAAAGGGATACATGACGACTTTCATTTCAGATATCTTGCTACTATGGAGCAATATTAGTTTCGTTTACACCTCTCATGAACTTTAAGATAAAGTACATGTGAACTTACTGCAGGTTTATTTACAACAGCTATTCATAAAATGCTATTCGACTATCTTGCATCGAAACCAGAAATATTCAGATAGTGACAAGATGGTTCACAATGGAATCGAGCAAGAGGACATGCAGTTGATTACTGAGTCCGTTGGCTGATGTGAGTGAATGCTGTCAGTCGATTGTTGGTCAGGACTAGCACACGAATATTGTAGGTGATAAACGAATGGAACGGAATGGAAAGAGGAATGGGATGCACTCTGTGAGATCGAAGCTCAAGGCCACCGACGCCCCTGGCTATATTGTTTTCCTTCCCCCAACATGAGGTTGATGGTGAAGAATGTAGCCTTTTCATTGATAAATATATTGTAAAATATTGATTTCAGTTGGCGTATTACGCATTTAAATAATTTTTTAGAGAAACTTTGATACTTTGAACTTTGAACGGTGATATGGAGTGGCATTCCGTACTGGTGATCTGAACCGAATAGCATACTAACCTTCTTCCCTCACGTTCTCTACATAAATGATTCATTGAGTTTTCCACGTCCTCGATATTTTGGTGTTTCTCTACAACCAAGGATATTTTTTTGAGATACTTTGATACTTTGAACGGTGATATGGAGTGGCGTACCGTGCTGGTGATCTTTCTATGAGATTGAGTAGCTCTACAAGGCCCGTCTAGAGTTGATTGAGTAGCTCATGTGTCTATATGTGGAGTTGTCTATATGTGGAGTTTCACTCATTACTGAAACAAGATGTAATATAGGTCGGTTTCTTTCCTAAACAAACCCGAGTCGACGTCGATCCATGTCGCCTTGGCTCACTCTACATTGGAACATAGAAAAAATGGGTGATTCACTGTTTTTCCCTCATCGCCCATCTGACTTGTACCATCCAGTGGCGATTTCTTTCTCTGATTCTCTCGTTACTCTCTTCAATTCTTGCCCCAAGCATAGTCCCCAATCTCTCAGTAACAGTAATGTCGAACGGTATTCATGATCCGGGGACAGATCTCATGGAGGAAGGTCTTCTTCCTTCTACTCCACCTAATCCAGATTCGGCATCTAATGAGGTCAATCAGGTAATCTTTCGATTGTATGAAGTTGAAGATAGTAACTCATAATTTCCAAGATGATCAATCACCGCACTCCTCTCTTCCCCTCTAATCCGATGCTGGATGACTTCCTCTTCTCATCTCTTCCCTCTCGGGGAGAATCATTCTTCGATCCAAACAGACTCACACCCGACCATATCCGAGAGACTCTGGCAATGGAGGAGATGGACAGATACAGGTAACACTGAATCAGCTGGATTCACATTACTCTGTATCCTAATCTTGTAGATTTGCCCAAGGCAACTTCCACAATCTGCACAACAACATCACCCAGTCGCAGGAGCAAAAGCGCCAAATTAATCCGAATTCGGTTAGAAGAAACAGAAATCTCTCTTCGTCGACTGTTTTCCCAACGAAGGTTGGTGAAAACAGAATATTTAGTTGCGCTTGTAGCTTAGCAGATCTAGATATTTGTTTTGAGTTCACAGCACACTTCTATTTCTAACTTGCGCTCGTGTATCACCAAAGTTGATGATTCATCAGCTGAGAGACCCACATAATCTCGATCTTTTTTCACCCAGTCTCAGTTTGCTCAGAACTTGACTATACAGCACGTAATGAATATAATTTACAACTGATATCCAATTTACGAAGATCGTTCTCAATACGAACAACTTCTTCTCTTTGCAGTCACTCAACCAGGCGATCAACCAACGACTATATTACGGATCCGGCTTTCGAACTGGAGCTACCAATGGCCAAGGTGTGAACTTCTTTTCGTTTATAATAGTCCATGAGAAACTTTTAATGAAGTTTTTTCTACATAAAAAGTGTCCGATGGCCAATTCTGACTCATCACTTCTCTCAGATCTCAGTCACGATCAAATTTTAGCGCCGCTGACCTCTCAGTCGACTTCTCTCGGATCTTCTACTAGTGTGGAAGCTGATTTTTTCATTCCTGCTGGACCGTCTTCATCTGATTATGTGATTCCGACCGCTTTAATTGTCGCCATGAAGTAAGTGTGAAGTTAACAGAGCATCTCCTGGTTTCGTGTACTCTTCCGCTCTATCTGATCGACGGGAGAGTTTTCGAATGGAAGGGGAACGAATCTCATTGCATAAATTCGAGAGTGACGTTCACTATTACAGGAAAGCTGCTGAAGCTACTGAGAAGCGCAAAAAGAGAGCTGATCATAAGAAAAAGAAGTGATTTTCATTATGGAAATACAAAAATTGATTGCTTCGAGTCAGTTACGCATTTCCATTCCATATGATAACATATCTCTTGCGAGATTCACTTCACTGTTCAGAAACACTAGAGATACTTACATGGTTCTTATCTCTGCATTGTATGTGTGTGTGTCATTTTCCCGTCACTCCAGTGCAATAAAGTTCCTCTTTTGCATTCTTGGTTATTGAGTTTTATCAACAATCTGTGCCCTTCTCACACTGCAACTACATACTTAATCTTCCAGGAATATTGTCATTCTTTTAACGTTTGTACCATGTGACGTGTACTGGCTTCAGATGTGCTGAGACAGCGAGTTTCAGTACGAAAACGGTTCAAACAATCGGAAATCCGGATCGAATTCACGCGAGAGATAAATATCTTTGAGAAGAGCGGGCAAAGGACGAGGTTGAGGAAAAAGCTCACTGAGAAGAGCGATAGTTTGTCATTTTTCTAATTGCTTTTCTCATCGAGAACAGGTATATAAAAGGGACGATCACACTTCCCTCCTCTCTTTCTCGCTGCCTATTCTCCCTTAAGATGATTCGCCAACTGTTCTCTAACATCTATATGTTTGTGTTCGATCGAGTGATTTGCTACTATCTACTCAAGTTATGCTCCTCTCAACTCAATATTCGGTTCATGAACCTCGGATATGTCAACGAGAACGACACGGTAGTAAATGAGGCGGTGAGTCTTCTTTCGCCCTGTTCCACATCGCGTGATCAAGACAGAGAGGCGCTGTTCCCTCTATCGTTCTCAGACACTGATTCAGATAAAGAAGAATGAAGTGAGCGAATCAGAGCAAGCACATGTTGCTTTGTACGAGAAGACCCTCTCCCTCCACCCTCGATATCCCACTCTCAATGGTTGTCAATTACTGGAGGTTGGATGCGGACAAGGTGGAGGGATCGATTATATACAACGGTTTGGTCCCTTCCTTTGAATTATCCACTGATCGATAGCTGTTTCCTGTTTCCTCCAAATGCTGAACATTGTTCGCACGCTCATAATCATCTCTCTCTTTGCAGTTCCCACCCCGAAATCACGAGTGTGACCGGAATGGATCGTGTTCCCATTCGAGAGTCGATCATTAGTGGAGACGCCCACGATCTTCCCTTCAAATCGTCCTCTTTCGATGTCGTTATCAATATCGAGAGCAGTCATCTCTATCATGAACCACAACAGTTCTTCAAAGAATGCGCTCGTGTCCTCACTATTGGAGGCCATCTGTGTTGGACGGATCTTCGGTTCGATCGAGAGGTTCCTTTCTTCTCTCTCCCCTTTATAACCAGAAGGCATTCAGGAGAAGGAAGTGCTGGAGCAGGCAAAGCGCGTTGGTCTCGAACTACTTCATATTGAGGAAATCACAGATTCTGTTGTTAAAGGAATGGTGAAAGTCGCTGCAAGATATGATAACATGATGCTGACAGTAAGCTCTACTTGTCACTCTACTGAATGACCCCGACTCATTGCAGGCTCCTTGGTACATCAAGTTCTTCGGTAATTCGTTCCGCGAAACGTACTGCGCACCCGGAACGAAAGCTCATGAGCGATATGTGAAGAGGGAGAAGCGATACTGGACCGCTTGTTGGGTCAAGCAGGGATAAATTGAAATGGTTACTCCTCTGATTGACCGATTTGCTCAAATTTTACTCGCATATTCGAATCATTAAACTGATGCTCAATAAATATATTCAATTTATTGTGTTAATGTCTTTTCGCAGAAACATACAACCCTCGTCTGCTAGCCCGATAGGAAGGACACAAACAGGTCATAGATTTGAAGAGAGGAGGAGAAGATAAGAGAGACTCGACCTCTGGAAAGAGGAGAGGAAGAGGGGGCTAGCTGTGTAAAGGGGAAGGGAGATTGGCAGAGACAGCGCGCATCTCTCTGACCCAACTCAACGCTCTGACTCTAATTTTGAATACCGTCTCGTTCAAATTCACAGAGGACTTTTCACTCACGACGGTTTTTAGTCGGTTTAATCACTTGATAAATTTCAAATCACCTCTTCAGAATAAAGGACATATGCGGCGCTTCATCCTCCCTCGAGCAAATTCCTTCAAACTTCTCTTTTTCCTTGCAATCGCGTCGACTTAAGCAAGCGTGAGTGTGCCCATTCATTATTTTCTTTGTTCTTATTGATTTTACATAATTAGATTATTGACTTTTCCAGCTTGTTTAGGATAAGGTTAGCTTGTAGTTCATCACTAAAAGTTGGTTTTCGTTGACTGCGCGACATACGGCTGGTAAACTCCTCGAACCTAATTGCAGCTCGTTGAATCCTTGTGATTTAAACGTTTTTTTCTGTTGTAAATTAATATAATAGTTATTAAATGAGTTGCAGATCCTGACTACTATCTTACACTCTGATTTGTATCGTCTCAGGTACGAAAGGCATGAGTGAAGGTACAAATTGGAGCCGCGCATCATCACAATGGCAACGAATCTTCTTGAGGCAGTGAGTAAATTTAGTCACTAAATTCAATATTGCATATCGTAAGCCAAATTCAACTTTATTGTGTGAAAATGAAACCGTTTAAAACTCAAAACCCCTTTTGCTTTTTTCGCTCCACTTTCGTGCAACTACGTAGTGCCTTTTCATTTACTACCAAAATATTCACAAACAATCTACGTGATTTTACTGTTGTGCTCAATTAATCAAGATTGTTGTTCAAGGGAATCACTCTCTTGGAACTACTACCTGAATTTGACCCTCAGTCAGTGACGATACACATACCGGTAAGTGATACTTCCGAAATTTGACAAAGTGGAACAAGAAAACATTTGAGATGGGCATCAGTAACCATTCAAATCAAGTTTGGTAATTCATTTAGCAAGATTTAACATTTTTCCAACCCTTTCGATACTTTTCTGTCCTGATCCCTTCTTATCATAAATTTTGCCCCATTCTCGAAAGCGATCGATATGGCAATCGAGTGATAAAGGAGTCGGAGAGAGAGGGAGAAAGAGGGATGAGTAACAGGAAGCAAATAAATAGAGATGGACTTCACTTGGCATCACTCGAGTAATCTGTGATCTCTACCTGTAGAAGTTGATGTATCTGAAGATGTAGATGGTGATCTCTACCTGTATCTGTAGTTTGTTGTATCTGTAAATGGTTTTGACGTGGGGCAGGGTTCTTTTCGAAGGAAAATAGAGAAAAGTATTCCCGAGTATTGGCAACAGTTATGCTATAGTTGGCAATAGAAGGTTCCATTAAGTCCCAAGAGCGGAAAAGTCTCGGATGACCTGGTTAAAGTATGAGATAGCATAAGGAAGCGACGGGGCACTAACGATTAGCTGATCCCAAAGAGGATAACACCATACCGGCTATTCTCAATAGTTACTCGCAAGTATCACGATATCCGTATCACGGCTGTTAATATTCATTGGGACTGGACGGTTGGCGGAGGGGATTTGTATCCACACTCAATGATGTGCTAAGGACGGGCAGGCAATTAGGAGGAAGAATAAGATAGAGGAAGAGAGAAACCATCTGTCACCTTCTCAAATCTTCCTTCTCCTTACAGTCATTCTAAAGGTGGAATGAAGTCCTCCCACTGGGAAGAGTTTGTGATTGAGATTGATAGCATTCCAAGCTCAAAAAGATCAATCAAACTTCACATCATGACAAGAGTAGATAAGGTTCTGACAGAGTTGATCGTGTCCCCGTGTGAACATTGTGATCAGATCGATGGTCAGAGGGGTGAACTTCTCTAGTTATCTGTGGGATGATTTGTATCTTATCAATCATCCCAACATCCAAGGTGATCTCTGGATCACATGCAAGTAGTCAGGCCACACTCCATATCATCTAGAGACTACCGTATCCCGGAGTTCCCTATGGTCTATAATAGGATCGGACCCCACTCTTACCTTCAAATATCCGCTATCCGAATATCCATAGGCGGCTGCCAATTGCCCATCCCTACGTCAGACTCACAAATTTAATGATAGAAGTCCCTTTTGACCCCAATTAGAGAGTGTGACAAAGTTGCGGGAACTCGCAAAGTAATGGGGATCAGAGTGTCGAGTATGGTTGGGAAAGTCTGGTCGGTGAGGGGTGACCCTGTCTCTGGAGAAGAAGTAAGGTCGCTCCATTCATTTCTTGTCTGATCGTCTGTTAATCACTCACTCTCGCTTGACAGATGATGATGGATTAATAGGGAAGGGAGCAGCGGGGACTCGAAAGATGAGAGGTCAGCTACCGTACTCCTCCTAGTCTAGCATGAACTCCGCAAAGCAGAGAAATCAATATTGATTCCTACAAATGCAACATCAAAAAATTTAAAGGGTGTATTTTTGTGAATAATTTCGTGGAAAAGGAAATGAATTGTGTCCCGAAACAAAATGAGTCCCTCTTCCCGTCAAAGTTTGGACTTGCAATAGATAATACCATGTAAACCTATCGAACTTCGGGCTACTTAACTAACTGCACTCGTGAATGAATAATCGACATTGTTGACTGAACATAGATTAGATTTAGAACCTCTCTCTTTCCACCTTGTTGTCATTTCTCGTGCTCTCTCCTTCTTCCTTCCACATCTCCTCATTACTCTCTTCCCATACCATCGGTCCGAGAAAGTGCAAAATAGGAAAAGGACAAAAGGAGGATTCTGAATAGACGATGTCGTGGAGGTGATTAGATGTTCACACGAAAGTCAAAAACTTTTTATTGATTTCAGGTTCTTCCCGGCTTCTTGCTTGCTGATCGAGACGCCTAAAGGCATATTCTGCATATTCATTGCCGCTGAGGGAACGTGCTAGTCTTACCTATTATACAGCGATGTGGTCGCTATGGTACTAGATTAGGATCGTTAATGTTGTAACTCTGTGGCTTGGTCAATCCATAACGGCACTCTTTAAGGGCGTTTATGACTTATTTTATCACCTTTAACCTTTCAATTGGTTCACAGTAGCTTTCCCATGATACCGATAAAGTTTTTCCAATTTATCAAGTCGAATTTATGATATATTGTCGTTTCCAACGATTGAATACCTGGCTTAGTTATTTTTCACTTTTGTTAGGGTACTTTTCTCTGCGATTAAGCGATCCGTTCTGTCTAAGGGAGCACAGCGAGCGAATGGAGCCGGAAAAGTCGTTGTACCAACAAGACGCAGATCAAGAAAAATTCGGTCAGTTTACTCGCAAATCATCTCATAAATGGAATCACGCAGATTGCTGGGTGAAGCATCCCTACAAAGATTGGGAATATCTTCTCCTTGACATCGACCATTTCTCGAAGTTCTGTGAAGATGAACAAGAGCGTTGGTCTCGATCAGTTTGGCTGAGAGGACTCCCATGGAAGATCCTTGCCGTTCCCAAAACGGTCGATAGAGGGTGAGTGGAGTAGCATGCGTAGATGGGGATTCAAGTGGATCGTATAACTGTCACTTCATTCACAGAGGGCAGCCAGTGAAGACACTGGGGTCCTTCCTGCAGTGTAACTTTGATGCGACGGACGGAGCAGATTGGAGCTGCGTTGCCTCGGCTTCATTTTATGTTTGTTCTCCATTCACTTTGGTCTGAAATATATATAAATCTTCAGCTGTTTATAACAGGATACTGCTTCTTTATGTAAGAAGTGACCTCAACTTTGAATATAGAGGAAAACATTTTTTTTGCTGATAAAATAAGTCCATTTTCAGATTCTTAACAAAAAAACTGGAGAGGACCAGCTCATTGGTCAGATCAAACACCATTTCAAACAGAATGCGATCAATTGGGGATACACTTCGATAAAACTATTGGATGTGAGTAGCACTGTCTCTTGGTTTTTCTCCCTTAATTTCGCAAATTTTCTCTGTCCTACTGACGGTAAACATAAGGGTGGCGGAAATTCGCTGACGAAGTTCGAAAAGGGCAAGAAATCTTCTCACCTATGTGAATCGTATTGGAGTTGAAAATTATGAGAAACATGAAAAGAGAGCGAAAGATGAGCTGAACATCCAGGTCACAGAATCCCATCCCATTCCAGGACTTGGCGGATCCCAACAACGAATTCATCGAGAATGACACCATCTCTCTTATTGTGAAAGTGCATGCAGAAGCGCCTCATGGAGTAGCGTGGGACAGTCGGAAGCATACTGGATTCGTCGGATTGAAGAACCAAGGAGCCACCCGTTATTTGAATTCCATTCTGCAATATTTCTTCTCCACGAAATGTCTGAGAAATGTTCGGCAGAGAAAAGATGTAGCATACGAATAATGTAATTTCAGGCAGTCTATCAGATACCCTCATCACCCAGGGGTGTTCTCGAGAAATCTGTTCCGCTTGCAATGCAGAAAATGTTTTACGATCTATCGTATTCGAATGAAGTACGCATTTTCATTTTCTTATTTTCTTTCATTCAGTGCGATATTATTTTTTTGCAATAAAACATTCGATAGATTGCAGCCTGTCGGAACGGAGAAGTTGACGAAGTCACTCGGATGGGATAGCCTAGATTCCTTTCTTCAACACGACGTGCAAGAGTTGTGTCGAGTCCTTCTCGATAACCTCGAGACTAAGATGAAGGGCACTCCGGTAAGCGGAGACTATAATGCAGCACTTCGTGTTGCGATGCCTTGAATTGTTGATTGCCTTGATAAGTTTATTAATATTTGATATTTTACAGGATGAAGACCTAATTTCTAGTCTCTTCAAAGGAAAAAGCTGCTCATATGTGAAGTGCACTGATGTAGACTATGAGAGCTCCATATTGCAGTCCTACTATTGTATTCAGCTGAATACTTTATCCAAAGATCCCAGTGAGTAATTTGAGAAGTACCAATATTATATAAATAAATTATTGAAACGTCGAAGCAATATAATATGATGACGGTAACTAATCGATTACAGGCAAACACAATGCGAAGTTTACCATTATGGATGCATTTCACGATTACATCTGCCCAGAGAGATTGGATGGATATAATAAGTATGATGCGGAACAGTATGGACTCCAGCCTGCTGAGGTGACTCATATAAAATAGGCCACTGGAATACAAAAAATCAATATAGGAGAACGATTATAGCCTTAACTGAGGACTCCTGAGAATAACCCAACAAAAAATTTGAGAAGACAAATTAGTCACCCTGCGTCAAGCAAATTGCCATTGCAGAAGGGAACTCGCCTGATCAATTTCCCGCCTATTCTCAATATTCAATTGAAGAGATTCCAATTTGATACCGACCTCAAGAGCATGGTCAAAGTGAACAATCGGTATTCATAACAAATTTTTTTTTATGAACAGATTTGAATTCAGGTTTGAATTTTATGATATGCTGAACCTCAATGAGTTTATTCGAGACAACGGAGATATCGATTACACATATTATTTGCATGCGGGTAAAATTAACACTCTTATCTGTTCGCACTTCGTTCCATGAAAATTGATTTTCTATCCATCAGTGCTAGTGCATACGGGTCAATTCGCTGGCGGACACTACTGCGTGTATATCAATGCTGATATTAGTGGGCAGACTTCTCATGTAAGTGAACGCTATCGCGAGATTCCCTAATAATAACAATCATAATATATTAGGTTGTTCGGAAAGTTTCTTTCTTTTTTCTTTCCTCATGTCTCATATCTCATCGTTTCTCTGGGTAGAAATCTACAGTCGCATATTTTAGGAAAATGTTGTGAGATTATATTCCAACTTTGATAACGGTCCGCCTTCTCTTAGGAAGAGGGAAATAAAATTCGGAAACTGAGTACACAATTTTTTTGAAATTTTTGCTATCTGATTGGGTTACGATTACATCCTCCCCTGTTCAAGCCTTTGATATTAGAATCATGCTCTTTCACATAGTTACAGTATCCAAGCCCGCACATACTAGAAAAACTAGAAGTTGATTGAGCTGGTGTCAACGTATTTAGGAGATGATTCATTGAGCTTAAAAAAAAGAAACTTTCCGAACAACCCGATAATAAATACTAGTGATTATCTTAAGTGGTACAAGTTTGACGATGAAGTAGTCTCTCGGGTCACCTTCACTGATGCCGTCGTCGCCAATTTTGGAGGAAATCCGAAGGTGAATCGAATGCACTCACATTTTTTCACAATCATACAAAACAAGAAAATAATAAATCAGTTTCTTAAAAAATATGGACATTTTGAGGAGCCCGATCGCAACGCCTACATGCTTGTATATATGAGGAAAGATCAACTGGATGAAGTGAGGGATATCTGATCTCCGATCTTTGAACATTTGCAACTTTTCTTTCTCAGATACTCTGCGACGTATCATACTTTGACGTTCCACGACGCTTGATTGATCGTTTTGAGAAAGAGAAAGTGCTAGAGGAGAAGAACAGAAAGAAGAAGCAAGATGCTCATTTTCTAGTAGGTTTTTCATTCATTTCGGTAATTAATTACCCTTGAAGACTTCATAAATTAATGATGAAATTAAAAAGAAAACAATTCAGTTCCTAGACGAAGAGACCATCAGAGCGCATAAGGGCTTCGATGTCTTCGATGTCGAAGATCTTCAAAGACCAGAAAGACTTCGTGGAATTGAGAAAGCCGCCCCTTCTGGGAAACTTTTCGCACTCGTCCACAATCAATTGAACGTTGATTGTCAATGCCAATGCAATGTAAGAAATGAGGGCTTAGTGAAGAACAGTCCCAACATTTTTTCATTTTTTCAAGTTGTGTTCCCAGTTAGAAATTTAAAAAAAGAAGAAAAAAATATTAATTTAAGAAAGTGCAATTCCGCCTGTGGAAGTTCAAGGAGAGTTCTGATGCACGGCTGAAAAAGGGAAGCAACTATCGGTTCAGAGCGTCTGAACAAATCGAATATACTAGAGATATATTCAAGGTATTCTTTCCGAATGATTTCTCAAAAGTTTCTTTCGAAAATACGAGCAATTATTCACAGAATATTCGTGACAGCTTCAAAGATGACATCTCTATTATATATATCGAGAGGCCACAGTTTCGTGCCGATGGCAGTTTTGGATTGCACGACTACAACGATCAGAGTTAGTGTTCATATTGTCAATCTGACGATGATATATTTTTGTGATATTAAGTTTAGTAAATAACACATCTATTAATTCAGCCCACATCCTGATCTTCCTCAAGTATTATAACCCCGATGTCAAGGAACTTTGCATGTTCGGAACGTGCACGGCTGTCAAGAGCTCGGCCTTGATCGACTGTCAGGTCGATATTCTCTTCAAGATGGGATGGGCGAGGGAAACGAAGCTCCGACTCTATGAGGTCAGTCGGACAAGTACAATAGATTTAGGAGATTGTTGTTGCAGGAAATCGCTCCGGAAAGTGTTCGGTTAATCTATACGCCTTCTCCTTCTCCCAGCTCACCTAATATACATCATGATCTGTCCAATGGAGTTATTATTATATTCGAGAGAATCGATCAAACTGCAGATCATGAAAATGCAGCAACGTGCATTGAAAAAATGTATAATGAAGTTGAAGTAAGGGAAAAGAAAAGACGAGCAAATGTAATTAAATAAAAATTGAAAAATAATCTAATCTACAGATAAAGCATTTAGCAGGTGCAGATTATTCACAATGAGGAAAGGATGGCCTTCCCCTGTGATAGGGTCGAAAGGAGACAAGCGATTGTTGCAGGACCCGTCAATTTGGTAAATTCATTTTAAATGATGAGGTTACTTACGTTCTTCAGTGATATTTCTCGTTCAGTTATGGAGAGTCGATCGTCTGGCTGAATTCGTGGCAAGCGAGTTGAAGTGTAATCCCGACCATCTCATGCTATGGAGGGTCACTTCGAAGTTCGAAAAGCCCTTATCGGCTGTGAGCGAAAGTCAGATGAAAGACGACAAGTACGAATTAATTTGAACGTTAATGAAATATAATTTAAAAACATATCTCCAGGTTTCAAGTTCGTGATCTCCTCTCGTTGACTGGTGATGCGGTTCACGACCCTCGCAAGAACAAGAAATACAAGATCTTCTACAACAAGACCACCATCCCAATCCGGGAACTCGATAATAGAGAGCAGATGCGCATAACGATGATAGATGAGAAGTCCAACTGTGACGAAGGGATCATTTTCCCAGATAAGTCAGTGACATCCCCCGTCTTTGATTGAGTACTTGTCTCTATTCATTTATTTACTGCAGGGCCGGCACGGTGCAGAACCTTCTGGAAGAGGCGAAGAAAATCTACAAGTTCAGTGCAAACGGAACCGGAAAGCTGCGGTGGGTATTTCACAGTTCCGAATTGGCTCCTTCCTTTCAATGTTACACTGACTACTAATAGCTATTTTATTTAAATGAAATATTTATCTTTTTTTTATTTCAGCCTCGTCAGCGCTAGCATTGCCGCCGGAGATAAAAGAACTGAAATCTTATTTGGCGAGGAGGAGCTAATCACTGATATCATGAAGGCCTCATCCTTTCTGAGAGTTGAGGAAATTCCTCGCAATGTTTTGGAAATGCGAATTCTTTGATAAGTATCTCAGAACTATAAAACTAATTACTGTCAAAATATTCTTCAATTGGATGGTTTCTTGCGAAAATGAGGAGAATTTCGCATGTAGTGTGTTTTGTTTCTACTTTCAATCTATTTTTGTACAAATATCATTTGCTTGTTCCATGTAATCCTGATTCAGAATTTTTAACTCAATATGCATCGCTTACATTGTTTTCATAGATCAGAGTTTATAGTTTAATACAAGAGAATAAATATTTGTGAGCTAGTTTCGATCATTCATAGTTTTATAACGAACTCATGTGGGCTAAATGAATCTGATCACATAAAGAACGGATCTAGGGAGAACGAGAGTATGGGCTGCTGCCAGCTGGTTGACCTAGGAGTGTTGATCAAGACTCGTAACCCTCCGTCAGAGCATGACAACTTGAATAACACACTCATCCACGTTTGCAATGTACCAAGATCGTGAGCCATACTCTCTTTACTTAATTGTTCCATTTTGCTTCTATTCACAGACTCGTGTCTCTGACAGCACATCAGTTCAACAAATGTTTTGTGATTTACTATTAGGAAGAAGATGTGATTTATAAATAAGATTAATTTATTCAATTTTAAAAATTTAAATTAAATTAATATTCCACGGAAAGGAAGTGAATCGCATCCTGACTTTACTTTCGAGTGTCCTGACTCTCACCGCGAAAATACTACGGTAGCTCCCTCAGCCTCGTGCGGGCACGCTCTCTCGCGGGGAACAAACAACAACCACCTTGTTTTCTCGATTCCACTCCTGTTTCTGCCGAGTTTTTAATTAAATTTGATTGCTTCAGTGAGCACCAACGAACGATGTGCGTGCTTGCATGCAGATTTGCTCAGCAAGTTGAGCCAGGCGTGGGGAGATCCAGTTCATCATACGTATTCAAAACGCTGAAGTGAGTTTTCCTTTGTTTCCCCTCATCTTTTCTATTCATTTTGTCGTGAGTTATAAAGTAGGATTGATTCAGGCGACTTGAATCAATTATAAGAGTTGCGACCTCGAGTTCTGGCCAATATTCTCTATTTTCTCTTTTTCATTCCCGCACAGTCAGTTCGTTCCTAAAACGTCATTTGTTTCGAATCCAGATGAGTATTTAATAACCAAATATCTCTTGCAGGAACCAATCAGCTTCCATAATAATGTGTGCCGTGTCGCTTCAACCTCCGAGCGCTGGTGGTCTAACCCAACTGCAAAGTGAGATTTTCTCTTGCTAATTCATTTTCCAGACAGGATTATGAAAATTCCGAAGATGATATTCATTTATTCTGACCACTATTGTTATATTGCGTAACTACGCCCAGGTATGAATCAATTCACCCTTTATTCTTCGCAATGATCCCCTCAGGTTGTCCAATATTCGTATTATTTAAATTCAATTCTATAATTGTATGCAAGACTCAAGAATTCTCGTTCCGAAGCTTACGGATTTGTCTCAGGTATGTTATGAAAACACCTCTTTTGTTTTATGATAATACATTTCTTTTGTCAAACCTAAAATGTTCCTTTCCGCTTTGATGTCCGGATATTATTATCTAAAAATTAAATTATTATTTATCTCAGGGAACTGGATATTACCCGGCCGTCCTCGTATCGCTTTTCTAATTATTTCAATCCTTCGGAAGAATTATGTGTAGAACGACACTTTAAAAAAAGCTAAGTGATTTTCCGTCGTAAAAAATCGGGATGCCTTGGAATCGTTATTATCTAGCAGCAGTTCATTTAATAAAAAATTCGGAAATGAGGTTCAAAAACAAAAATTGGCCGGGCAACTTGGTTTGTGAATAGAGCAGGTACACGACGGTCGTCAATCGATAATCGGAGAATTACGGTATTCACTGGGTAAGTGAGACGGGGGTTTGTGAATAGAGCAGGTACACGACGGTCGTCAATCGATAATCGGAGAATTACGGTAGTCACTGGGTAAGTGAGACTGGGGTTTGTGAAGCAGGTACACGTCGGTCGCCAATCGATAATCGGAGAATTACGGTAGTTACCGGGTAAGTGAGACGGGGGTTAGTGAAGCAGGTACACGACGGTCGTC
>LS508295.1:55349-67141 GCA_900490845.1 Pristionchus japonicus | reverse complement strand
GAGTTTTGTGAAAATTCACAGAGACGACCGCCTTTGACCAGCTGTAAGTCAGGAATGAAATTTTATAAAAATATTTCCAAATCGGATTTGAAAAGAGCATCCTTCAGGCTATTCATAGTGCATTTGGGGGACCTGTGGGAACAACTTTTGGCGTACCGCCGCGGGGTGGGTAATCCTATCGCGATTCCTCTCATATGATGTATCCAGTTTTCGATTCGAACAAGAACAAGAAAGCTCATCTTAGTTGCAGTAGTGCAAATCTCATTCTTTGACATCGTCAGATCTCCATTTTTTGTACGGAAATTTACCTCTGATCCATGCTGTTCTCTTCCTTAATTTTTGAAAGAATTATTGAGAGACGCTGTGAAATGCAAAAACCAAACCTATTTGTGTGAAGCCATCCCTACTGGTCAGGACACGGTGCGTGTTGAGTTCGTGATTTGACTTTAGATCAACACAATAAGATCTTTATGGACATTGCAACACAGAATATCGAGTTGAAAGTGAATACGTATTTGTTTCTGCTTGACGATGTGTAATACGTTATTTGTCCTCCACCCAGGGACATTCATCAAGACAGCACAATGTCTTCTGGCCAGTCCAGCAATCCCTGAGAGACAATATTAAGTCTGTAAGATCGTTCACTAATAATATTCAACTTACGCTCCAAACCACTTGTTCAACTCGTGCCTAGGATTGGTTCTGCTTCTGGTAATTTCCTTCCAATCTTTTGGGCAATCCCAGTTTCCGCAGAAGAACGCATGTCCTTGCCAATCACATTTAGCCTGAAGATAATGATAATGATTATTAGCATGAAGTACGTATGAAATAGCTATGTGAATCCACTCGGTTTGACCCATCTGGAAATATGAAATGCGTTAAACCGAATATGAAAATATCTCATTCCAAAATTCAATAAAGATGTTTTTAGTAGAAAGCTCAGTTGATTAGCTCGGTAGAAAAAATCGCTGGATTATTTTAAAGAAAAGAAAATCACAAACTGACATAGCCACAATGGAATGCGTCCGTTGAGAAAGTAGTGAAGAGAATAATGGAGAGTGCTGAAAGATTTGAAAAGTAACAAGTGGCAAATGGAAACCTACCTCCAATCATCTTAACAGAGATGGACATACTCGCCGTTAAGAATGATATGGCTCTCAGTTGGTGAAATGGCGGAATTTATAGCGCTGTCTAGATGATGAGATTTGTGTTGACTGATGGTGCTCATCCCTCTTTTGTGTTGACCTGGCTTCCTCCCATTCTACGAGTGAATCACTACATTGTAAGGGATTCGAACAAGAATCGTCTTCCAAAAAACTCGGAGGCGGCTCCCTAAAAATCGAAGATTTTCGCATACCCCGGACACGTTCCTCTCCACACTAGGTGTGCTCACATTGCTCTCACATTGTTTGGACATTCCAACCAACACACAAAGTAAGTGTGAAACGAGAAAACACAAAATAGGTGTGAAAAAAACTACACAATTGAAGAGATAGACTCAAATGTTCCAGTGCATCACGTTGGTGGTCCCCAGAATCGCCAAGTACTGTTCAGATTGAATAACACTGATTGATTCAGGAATTTTATTCCTATTCAGATAGATTTCCGGGTACATATTCCCGAAGTACCCACCACCGTGAACCTTCACGTTCCAAAATCATGTCATCATGATGGAGAAGCTCCGAATACTTTGCGACTACGTGTAGTACTCCAGTAAAACACCATCCTACTTGATACTGTACTGTGTTATTGAGAAGAGAATGTATAATTTGGCATAAGTCAACTTGCGATACCTGGATTACGATAACTTATAAAACGGCAATGATTTGTTCTAGAATAACATTCCTGGTTGGTATTTTCAGAGACTTCAAGTGGTACTGCAAGTTTATGATTTTTTTAAATTTTTTTAAAAAGTTGTGTATGTGTTTTAGATTAGGGTTTGAATTTGGTACTCAAGTGCTAGTATTATAGTTCGAAATCAGTGGATATTCCTACTTTGTGTCTGTGAGATTTCGGCGTCAAAAGGGTCAAATAGTAACGTTACGCCATCTAGTGAATCGCTCGCATGGTTTTCGAGGCATAACTTCGCGCAGAGAAAAGATAATCGCAAACGGTAAAAAGTATGATGTTACTGGGACCATGACGGTATTGAACCAAGATTTGGTACCATGGGTGGGCTACATTGGGGTCTCTAGTTAAACATGATTGAACTATGAAAAACGAGAAAAACCGTTTTTGCGCCTTTAAATGTGGGTGTTTCTAGAAAAAATAAACTTGAACGACTCGATATTATTGCATAAATCGATTCTCCAGGGTCGATTACGGGTGGCCACGCGAGCCATTTCTCGTAACTCTTGGCCCCGGATACCGTTCTCTTGACGAAATTTCCCGGACATGTCTTTTTTTTTGGCCAAATCATGTTTTTGGACCATAAGCAGCTTCAAATGAGCTCTAATCAAAACAACTTAGAAGATCAAAAAGATAGATATTGATCAGGTAAACAAATTTTGACTTTGAAATTTTTTGATTAGAGCTCATTTGAAGCTGCTTATGACCCAAAAACATGAATTGGCCAAAAAAAACATGTCCTGGAAATTTCGTCAAGAGAACGGTATCCGGGGCCAAGAGTTACGAGAAATGGCTTGCGTTGGCACCCGTAATCGACCCTGGAGAATCGATTTATGCAATAATATCGAGTCGTTCAAGTTTATTTTTTTCTAGAAAAACCCACATTTAAAGCCGCAAAAACGGTTTTTCTCGTTTTTCACCGTGAATCCGTTATTCCCGACATGTGCTCTTATCGAGTTATTTGTAGGGATCGTCAATACCAATTCAACGGTATGTTTAAACTCGCTGTACGATGAAAATGAAGCGACTTATGGTCATTTGAATTAGAAAATTACAAAAATCGATAATATGCAAATTTGACCCAAATGAGTGGGCGCATTTTAAGGAGTCCCTCAGTGGGTCCTACTAACCAACTATGATCGAAATCGGCGACATAAATTTTTTTCTGGCGGCAAAAGTCTCTCATTTTCGTACACTCTTACAGAAAACCCGTGATATGTATTCAACGATAATGCGTTTATGTGTTTGCACGCTGCTCTGATCAATTGTCTTCCTACTCACCTTCTCTCAATGGCGAGAGTGACAGAGAAGCAGATAGAGTGAATCGATCGTCTTATCACTAAATCTTCTCTCAATTGAGTTTTTAGTCTATTCACTCGTTCGTCTTTTCACTCATTCATTATGGAAACCGAACTATTTAATATATCTTTAAAAAAAAAACAAGAAGAAAGAAATATAAATAGATCGATAGAATTAAAAGAATAAATAATTTAATAGACGCGAAAATTGAATAATGAATCTGCCTGGCGATGCGCTCCAACTCTAAAAATATACGGTAGGTGTAGTCGCGCTGACGTGTAACTCCCTCGTCACCATTTCGAATTTCCCACTTTCTTTCACGTTTTTCATCGGTAATATGCTAGTTTTTTTTCGTTTCATGTATTGGCTTCATGTTGTGTCATGTTAGTTTTTCATGTTAGTTTCATGTTGTGGCTGATGATTGTTTCCCGTCCATTTCGATTCTAGCAAATATATTTTCAGATGACCTCGACATTCACCCTTTCTGTCGAAATCGCCGATGTCAGCAAGCCAGAAACCGAAAAAGGCATAAGCTCGGACATCGTATATTTCAACGACGTTAAATGGTATTTTCGTTCTTTTCTAATAATCTAAATGATGAGAAACAATTTATTCTCATTTGCTGAATCCTTCATCAAAAATTGAAAGTTGAGTAGGAAACTGAAAAAAATTTGTTTGAGATTTTATTTTCAGGTCTATGACAGTTTTGGACGCTACTCCTAGTTGTGTTCTACCTCTTGATCAACGGTATATCCTGGTAGAATTAAAATGCAATCTGGGCAGCGAAAAGTTGCATTGGAGGGTGGAGTGCCACGGCGAAATCGTAATTCTCAACAAGGGCCTTTCAAAGCTGAGCAAGCGAGTTAGTTCTATTTTATCCCGACACAATGTTGATACCGCTCATTTGGAACTGAGTCGAAAATTGCATGTGTCTAGTTCCCGGAAGATTTGTTAAGTTTCTTCTGATGTTCAAATGACAGTTCAGGTGTCATCAGTCTTCGACCCTGAATCTAATGATTCCCGTCCTCATTGGGTGAAATTAATCACTTTCGACGACTTGATAAACGACGAGAAAGTCAGAGAAGCTATTGATCACAGTGAAATAATACAATTCCAGGATTATCTTGATAACGGCAAACTCGCTGTTGAGTATCGAGTGAAAGTGGACAAAGTCCGAGGAATTCCGTAAGCTCTTTTCGAGTTGTTCAAACACTTTTCTCTTTTTTCAAACATTCTAAAACATTTCATGAAAATATATTGGATTGCAAAGTTTGCAAAGCTACAAGAGATATCCATTTGATGCGAATTAATCGTATTTATAGAAAACGCATATTCAACGACTTTTCACAACCAATCGAGGGTACGAACAATTGCGTGTTGAAAGTTGAAGACCGGATTCTTCACGTGTCGAAAGATGTGAGTGTTCTAAATATGTGAGTGTTATTTCGGAAAAGGAAATCCTTGGATTTAAGGTGCTCGCAATTCACTCGGAAGTTTTCAATGCTCAATTCTTCGGTTCGTACGAAGACGCCAATAAGTGTGAAATAACGCTGCAAGAAACCGATCTCGGGGTGAGAAGCCAAGATCCAATATTATCCATGTGTCTATTTACAGGCTTTCGTCAATCTACTCAATTTGATGTACCCATCAACGCTGGAAATTACGTGTACTTTTCTAAAATAAGGTTTTCTGAATAAAATGTTTAATTCAGGTTCCAATGTACACGGTCTGTTCAAGTTAGCTGATAAGTTTATCGTAAAGGTTCGATACCACCTAATAACGGAACAGTAAATTCTTTCAAGAGTGTTCTGGAACGAATCACCGATTATTTCATCGAAACAAGAGTGTTCGACATCCCTAAAAAGCTGCAGTTTGCTGGTGAATATAGGCTGCAAAGAGTCATTGTTAGTCACCTTTACACTTCTCTTCTTATACTTTCATCCCAAGATTGGTAGTTTTATGGTCTTTTCAGGAGTACTGTGTGAATTGCTTCACGAGCGTTGATGATATTAAGCAGCTTAAGGTTTGGATATCCTTCTATACGAGATTATAACCAATTTCAGTCCTCTTATGAGTACCAATTCTTCACGGAAAGCGTGCGAGCTGCTATATGCGACAGAATTATGGAGCTCTAGCTTCTTCTTCTTCGTCATTCTTCAACTGTTCTCACTTGATTCATTCGGTATTTCATACTCTGAACTTTAGTGATTGATAAGATGTGATACCCCCCGGATTTGTTTGGTTAGGATTTGTCAAAATCTTTCCTTCTAAGAAAATTATAATTGCTCTCCGAATTGACCGAGCATGGTTCCCACATGGTCAACTGTCGATTATTTACGTTTCACATATTGATTGTTGTGTTCCATTTTACTCGAGGAGAACTTCTTCAATATGGCCGTATTCTACAGTTTGTGAAGCAAATTTTGCAGTTCTTCATAAATATGTTTGAAATATTGCATCGTCGTTCATTGATTCCGCCAGTTTTCTTCAATAATACCACGAATTTCCTATTTATATTCATTAGCGATTAATCTTCATACAGATTCTTATGGCGATAATGAATTCTTCAATGAAGGAGTAATGAATGAATTGGAGAATGAGCAAAGAAAATATGTAAAGAAAATAACATCAGTCGTAGATTCTGGATAAATAGCAGGAGAGATCAGAGAGTGAGTTTATCCAACATCCATCCCTATCTAAAAAAGTTGTTGGACAGGGATGGATGTTCGATAAACACTCTTCCTGAGAACTCAAAAACTTCCTGGAAATTGGCGTATTCATCGATTCAAAGGGCGGGGGCAAGAAGATGGAAACTGCGCTTGCCATTATTATATATGGAAGAGAAGAAGTTAACTCCTCCGACGATTCGATCAATACCATATATTTTCACAACTCATCAAGATCCAAACCAAGCGATTGAATCGTTTCCTTCATCCTCACCATATCGGATGCATGACAGAATCGATTTTACCAATTTGGGATGAACATTCTGAAATGGATGGAAGTCTCTGTCCAGTCACAATTTGAATATGTCTGTACCGTTTGGAAAGCGTACTCGAAAGTGCGCTCCTCAAAACACGCCTAAACGTGTTCCAGCTTGTGTTCTCTGTTCTCATAGATATGTTAAAATGCTTACCCGCTAAAGTGTAATCACCAATCGAGTACGAGTACGGTACACCTGTAAATAGATAAATAAATGTAAATGAGCGACAGTTCATGATACCTCGGATACTATCCGTACCTAGCAAACGGCGGTATGTCGCGCTGTGACGTCCCTTCATTCGAATTTCGCGGTTTTCCTCCGCCTTTTACAGTAATTCCTCACCAGTTCTATGTTCACATGTTCGCTGCTTCAATCCAGATTGACGTCTAGCTCGCTTGTTTTTGACGTCCATTTGAGGTTTCATCGCTATTGAGCTGTTTAAACGCACCTATGAACCACTGTGTCTACTCGATCAACCTTCACGCATGCAGTTTGAACCGCATCTTTGAACTTGTGTGGCGTGCGCATCGTTTTTTGTCTCGCAATTACGTATTTTCTTCGTTCGCTTTCCATTTCCCGCTCATTCGCTGAAGACGCGGGTAATTCGGCTAGCTTTATGCCTCTCCCCCCTCTATGTGTCCGTTCGACGGAAAGGGGGAGAGAGGGAGAGAGAAGGGAAGAGCGTATTCTCAATCTGCCGCTCGTGCGACCTCTTTGCTTATGAATATCGCATTGTTTCAGTATTTATGGCTCATAAATCTATGGCAAACTGGTTGTTCCAATCCCAACTCTAAGCACTCTTTCAGTTTGCATTCAGACAGATGTCAAACTGAGGCGTATTATGCGTTCTGAACTCGATTCCGCTTTTTGTCCTTCTCATTTGGTTTTGGCCCTCGTTCCTCTTTCTATTTGGTCGTTTGCCTCTCACTACCGGAACATCGTTCGGGTAGTCTTTCAACGTCGTTCAACGTGATATTGGGAAGTTCGGAAGAGCTTTTGCCGTATTGCAGAACGGAATTTGAATTTCCATGCCACTTGAATGTGTTTCGTTATCCCTTGTGGCTGTTGGAACCCTGTAGGGAGGTACTGTGCAGTCCCGATGTTCCACTCACAATGTTCATTAGTTCTTTGGATCATTTAACTGCATACCACGTTGTTCACTGTACATGAGTGTAGTCTGATCGGTAGTGGATCTATGATCTCTAGAGTACGTGCGCTCCTGTTGTTTACGAGTTGTTGACTGTTTGAACTCTCCCCTCCCTCTTGCCCTGACGAGAGAGAGAGAGGGAAGGGAGAGGAGAGAGCGCAGACAGGTCAGAGGGACGAGAGAGTGTGTGGTTGGGAGAGAGCGCAGCCAGCGGGTATACTGACCTCTCCCTCGCCTCTCCCGCTCTCCCTCCTCTCCCTCTCCCTCTGCCTCCTCTTCCCATCCCTCATTGCATCAGTCTCCCTTCTTGGCGCGCTCTCCTCCCCTCTCTCCCTCTCTCAAGGCGCTTCCCATGTCATTCCTTCTCTCTCCCTCCCCTCAACCTGTCGTGTCTTCCCTTGCTCTTCGCTCCCCCTCTATTTTTGCCAATTTTTCCGTACTTTCATCCCTTTTGACATCTTCCGTGGGTTTCGCGTGCCTCCCTTTCCCTCTTCTCCCTCTCCCACCTCTTTCCATCCCTCATCTGAAAACATTCGCGCTGTTTTAGTGTAAGTCGAGCACTATTCGGCGAGTTATTTGGCAAATTTCAATCGATATTCGAAATTTGAAGACGAGCACTCGGTTTTTGTCCTTTTGCCGCGTGTTTGTTCTTTCCCCGCCCATTTTCCCCAGCGTAAGAGTACTTTTCGTGTCGATGACGTTTCAAACACACCTAGGACGCACTACGATCTACGATGATCCATTCAACCTTCACTTCTAGGCGCTTCCCTCCCCAATTCCTTCGCTTTTCCACCCCCTTGACATGCTTGCACGCTCATCCCCCTTCTATTTTCGCATATTTTCCCTTGCTTTTTTCCCGTTTCCGGCAAATTCCTTTTGCTTTTTCAGATTACTTGTTTCCATAGATATCTCCCCTTTTCCCTAGACTCCTTAGCATAGAACTTGAGCTTTTGGCATGGTTTGATACCGACTCAATCGATACACGTGTATACTTTATGCGTAGATTCTCCCCCACCTTCTCTACCTCCCTCCCCTCTAGGAGCTTCCCACGCACGGTTTTCGCCACACAGCCTCGCATTTTCCTCTTTCTCCTTCCATTCCCTGCTCATTCGCTGTAAACAAGGTGTCCTCGGCGTCCTTTATCCAACCATTCATAAGGAATTCCGTTTGGATTCATTCAAGGGGAGAGGAGAGATGGAGAGAGAAGGGAAGCGGGTGTTTCTCTGTGTTCACTGCCTGTGTCTGTTCCCTCTGCTGCTCGGCAGTGGATCTCTGATCTCATAAGTACGTGCGCTCCTGTTGTTAACGAGTTGTTGACTGTTTGATCTCTCCCCGCTCTCTCGGCCTGATGAGTGAGAAGGGAGTGCGCAGACAGGTCAGAGGGACGAGAGTGTGTGTGGCGGGGAGAGAGCGCAGCCAGAGGGTAGATTGACCTCTCCCTCGCCTCTCCCGCTCTCCCTCCTCTCCCTCTCATACCTCTTCCCATCCCTCATTGCATCATTCTTCCTTCTTGGCGCGCTCTCCTCCCTCTCCTCTCTTCGCACCTCATTCCTTCTCTCTCCCTCCCCTCAACCTGATGTGTCCTTTGCTCTTTGCTCCCCCTCTATTTTTGCCATTTTCCCGTACGTTCATCCCTTTAATCTTCAGTAGATGTCTCGTGCCTCCCTTTCTCACCTCTTCCCATGCCTCCCCTGAGAACATTAGCGCTGTTTTTAGCGGAAATTGAGCCCTATCCGGCGGGTTATTTGGCGTTCACAATCTATTAACCTCTTTGGCTTAATTTTCGCTCTGTTTGACGCTTGCTTTGCTCCTTTTTGCCCCATTTGCTTCTGAAACTCAGTTAGGCATTGTCCGTGGCGTATTTGAAATGTATAAAGGACAAATTTCGTTCGATGTTTTGAGCGCGAGCATGCGGTTTTGGTCCCTTTGCCGCGTGCTTGTTTCTTCTCCGCCCATTTTCACAGAGTAAGACTGGTTTTCGTGTCTATGGCGTTTCAAACACACCTAGGAAGCACTGCGATCTACGATGATCCAAGCAAGCGTCACTTCTAGGCGCTTCCCATCACGTTCTTTCCTTTCCCCTCCCCTTGACCTGTTGACAGTTCCCTCGGTCCGCCCCCTTCTATTTTCGCATATTTTATTTTGCTTTCTTCCCGTTTCCGACAACTTCCTTGTGCTTTTTTGTCATTACTTGTTTCCTTTGATAGCTCCCTTTTGTCTTGACTAATTATCATAGAACCTACCTGAGCTTTTGGCATGGTTTGATAGCGAACCAATAGATACACGTGCGAACTTTATGAGCCTCCCTCTCTCCCTCCATCCCCTCTAGGAGCTTTCCACGAACGGTTTTGCCACGCAATCTCACATTTTCTTCTTTCTTCTTCCATTCCTCGCTCATTCGCTGTAAACAAGGTGTCCTCGGCGTCCTTTATCCAATCATTCATAACGAATTCCGTTTGGATTCATTCGAGTGGAGGGGAGAGAGCGTGAGAGAGAACGGAAGAGGGTGTTCGTCTGCGCTCTGTGCCCGTGTCTGGTCTCTCTGTCGCTCTTGTCATCTCTTGTATTTTAAGCCCCGCATTGCCCTGCGCATTTTTCTCGCTCCTCGCTCTAGGTCGCTGTAAATAAGTCGCCCTCCACGTCTTTTCTCCCCAACTTCGAATTGAATCCTATCTGTTTCAGACAACAATTATGTCAGCTCGTCGTCAGGCCAAGAACGTCGAATACAACTTTTCTGATGCCGAGCAGAAGGTCCGCAAGGCTACCAGGTATGAGGTGTGGGATTGGGTCTCAGAACGAGCAATTAAGCAGCTAAGACCTTTGTTTTTGCAGTGTTTGGTTGTGCGACTTTTCAAATCCTATAAATTCCTGTGAGAGACAGCGTCTTCGCAATTCCATTCGTCGTCTTTTCGGTACTGGTGATGCAAGAGAATCGAAAAACGAAAAACAAAACAATATCAATTCTTAAACAATGAAAATGTTAGACATATGCAGCATCATACAAAAGAATTGAAATGAGTCTCATGTCGATATCGAAATGTTTATTCTTGCTCATTTCAGCAACGAGCCTTCTCTTCCGAGCAAGGATGAGATGATCGAGATCGCTGTTCTTTCGAATGACCCTGTGAGTGGAGAATGCTGCTTAAGCCATCAGATAATTCCCACTCATAATCGCAACATTTTCTGAGCATTCCCACTGATAAAAGCTTTAAAAAAACTATCAGAGCAACTGTGAAAGCAACTGCGGAAAGAGATAAATTCATGTATTAATATTAACTATTTCTGCATTTTCAGTCCTCGTTCACGGAGATCATGTCTGTCATCTGGACACGTCTCAATGAGACCGGCAAGAACTGGCGTCACGTGCACAAGAGTCTCGTCCTCCTCGAGTTCCTCATCAAGCGTGGTAGCATCGAGGTTAGTCTTGTTGCATTTCTTGTTTAATAGTTGTGGTGGTGTTCAAACTGCTTCTTTAGCCAAAAAAGGTTCTTTTTGAGAGGGCGTTTCCTTGCAATTTTTCTTCCGTACCTGTTAAATTAGAGTGTGAAGACAAAGCGCGTCTGAAAGCGTCATGAGGTTTGATGGGCAATTAAGTTGCAATAGGTGTTGCATTCTTATTCTAAGGACGTACGACTTTCGAACATCTTCTGTGTTAAAAATGGCTTCCCTGCATTCCTGACACTCATTAATGCTTTTGACAGTGAAATGAGAGATCATATGCGCCGACTGAGAGGAAAAATAAGGTAAAAAGGGAGCACAAGTGTCCCCTTTAGGTTTCAGAGGTCAGTGTGTGAGAAAGAGTGATGTTGTGCGAGGTGTCTGACAAAGGAATGCGAAGGCTTAACGGTCGAGGGCAGGCGAAGTATTGGTATTTGTCTAGATCTCCTGAAAATTGTCTAGTCTCCAACCGTCTCCGATGACCAACCCTGTGCTTGAAAATATCTTATTAGGAATGAGTGAAACTCAATTTTTTACTGAGAACTAGGCAAATGTAAGCATTTACATAAATGCGAATAAGAAAACAATCTGCCAATGTCTTGTTTTGTATCTTAACTGAAATTTGAAAATATATTTCATAAACGTAATTAAATTTCAGGTGTACGAGCAGTGCCGAACGAACATCACTTCGATCTCGAAGCTCTCATCATTCTCTCACAAGGAGAAAGGACGGGACGAGGTGAGAACTTGGGAAGACTTTAGTTACAATGAGTTTTGACGAATGCGTGTTTCTGTTGAATTTTAGTTGAGATATGGAGGGCATTAATAACCGAACAAACCGAACGATGTAAGCGCACTGCGAGAACGAAATATATATAAACAATGTGGATGCTCATGACGAGTGTTTCCTCTCTGTTCCCTACAGGGCTTGCTTCTGGCGAGTATTCTCCCTCTGCTCGCCAGAATGCTTGCTCCTGATGAGCGTTGTCTCTCTGTTCAACAATGTGGATGCTCATGACGAGTGTTTCCTCTCTGTTCCCTACAGGGCTTGCTTCTGGCGAGTATTCTCCCTCTGCT
>LS508295.1:26135-45251 GCA_900490845.1 Pristionchus japonicus | reverse complement strand
TATGAAACACACTCCTCGGCACTCAGGACGAACACTCGAAAGAGAACGGATTCTATTGTAGTATTTGAGTAATTTTTGATAAAGTATGATGCTCAAGGATTCCGAGCTCTTCAAGTCCTCTGTGGTTCCGTTGATACACACACAATTGATTTTTGGTAGGAGGGGGGAGGGAGGAGAAATAAGTGAGGCTCGAATGGGGGAAGAGAGGTTCATATGGAAAGAGTGGGAAAAGAGCGAACTTCTTCCGATGAAACTTTTGGTGCGTCTCTATTTCTATTCTAGAGACATGTTTGAATGAACAAAGATCTGAGAGAAAGAAGCGGAGATGCAGCAAGGATTGTAACCGAGTTTTGTTCCAAGACCGGAAGTACGTAGCAAGTAAACGACCTTTTCCAATGGTCCTCTTACCTCTCACCTCCACTCAATCTCCCTCCACTTTACCGTCACTCTCGTTGTTGACGAGTGAATGGACTGTGTTCTCTCCCTCCTCACAAGATAAGATGTGTTGATGATGATAATGATGAAGGAAAGGAAGAGGGAAGGGGTAGGTACTGTATCCAGACTCAAACTAGGTTGGAGTTGTAGTGGAAAGGAGAGAACAGGACATGAGAAGACTTGAAACACATGATGACATGTCTCCTAAAAGTACGTTCTCCTCCTCCCTCCCTCTCTCTATTTCTCTCCCTCTCAATTCACGCCATTTTGAGGGTACGAGTGCAATTACACGTGGAAAAGAGAAAACGATTGTTGAATTAGCCCCATCTTCTCTCTCTCCTTCTTTGCCCTTCTCCTATCCCCCTGGCTCCCCTCCCTTCCTCTCAACCACTTATCGCCTCTCCATGACTCCCGATGAGCACAAACCCGTATCCTTACACCTCTCCTCTCCCGTTCATCCTCGCTTCACAGCCTTGGAAAGAAGCTGCATTCCTTTATTGTCATTGGAATGATATGGGTTTGAAGAGTAGTGTGAAGAGGAGAGAAAGAGTGAGAGACGGGAACTGGTACTGTAAGCTCTCTCCTCCTGACGAGTCTCTCACGTGAAAGGCCTTCTTGGAGGTGCCTGTAGTGTCATAGTCTTCATCCCTCACATCTCTTTCCTCTCTTTCCCCTCTCCCTCTCCTCCTCTCATCCTCCTTCCCCTTCTTCACTTTATGAGTGATTAGATAATGGACACTAGAGATGAGAAGACCAAAGATGTATAGACTGATCGACATGAGAGAGTACAGAGAGGGAGAGAGGGAGGAAGAGGGAGACTGCTCTCTTCTGGGAACCCGCTCTAAATTAGCCCCAACCAATGCTCCACCCTCATATTCACCTCTCTCTCCCTCTCCCCCTTCCTCTTCAGTCCCTTTCGTACCCTCCACAATTGAGAGCAGAGAGGGGAGCCAGATGATAAGATCCAACTACATAGGAGATTCGAGAGTGAATGGTATGAATGATTAGAGCGATCAAAGCATAGAGAAGAAGATCAAAGGTGCATACTGATAGAAATGAGAGAGGAGAGAGGGGAGAAAGGCAGCGAAGAGTAGTCCTAATGACAGTCAATAATTGATGGCGAGATCCATAATTCGGCCCCTCGACCCCTCTTCCATCCCCCTCTCTCTCCCTATCTTCTCATTGCATCATCTTAGAACGCGAGGGAAGAGAGGGAGAGAAGAGAGTGCAGGGGAGGATAGGACTAGGCAGATCGCGTCAGTCCCTCGATAGACCGCAGCGCGTGACCGCAACGCATCGGTGAAAGGTTGTCATTCGAAAACGGAAGACGAGTGGCCATAGCGCGAAACAAAGGCTTCGTGCCTAATTATGAAACGTATTGACTCGATTTGAAGATTAAAATCATGCGCAATGGCGCGCCGTGAGAGGCGATTGAGAGCGTTCTCCTCAGGGGAACAAAGTGAGGCAATGGAATAAACAACAAGATAATTCGACAGAACCACTGGATATTCGCTAACCTCGGACTCCTCAGATACGGCTCCTCAACGACAACGGCATCAGAATGACGACGACTGACTCGATCTTCTCAACGAAAACGGCGTCAGGAAGCACGAGGACGTCTCCACGAGCATTCTGAGCCCCGTCGTCTTCCCGATGATGACGCTCTTGAATCCTTGTCATGCAGATGGCGTCGGGAGTCTATTACTTGATGAGACGGGGGATAAGATGCGACTCCACGGGAGTTCTGGGCGTCGCTTCTGAGTTTGAAACGAAGAAGAGGCGGATTCTATTCTGTATCGGACAAGCACTTGCCAAGCCATGCAAAAACAAAAAAGCTTTCGTTATTTGCTCAGAGAATAAACAAATGTTTATAAAGACTAATGGTACCAACCATAGCAAATTTATTTCCGATTTTAGACATATTTACAATATTATAATGACAACAAAAATATACAATATTTACTTGTCCCAGAATTTGATGTTTTCTTCCGCTTTCGGTGCTTTGTCGACCTCCTCTACGGTAGAAAGTCGACACATCTCTCCGATCGCTGCAGCGAATCCGCATGGGAAGAGAATGGAAGAGACGGGGGTCGTTGAAGTGGACTCTCTGGAAGTGGAATGTTTTGCAATTGAATAGCGAAGTCGAACACCACCATCACGCTCTGCCACAATTATTTCTGATAAATCAAGAGATAAGTTTGCGTTAAAGTTTAGATAAAACTAGCGGACTACGTCCTAATGGCGCCGGGTCGTGGGCACGGATGCCAAATACGGCAATCGGAACATTGCAGCAGCTTACTGTACCATTTGAGATCCTACAATACTCGAAAGCCCCCGCCCAGTGCCTCAAAACACGCCTAAATGTGTAAAAGTTTCCAAAACTTATCCAGTGTCCAATGGCTATTAGTGTCTAGTGAAACCACGAATTGAATGAAGCTAAAAATCTCACCAATTATAATTCGTTGAATGTCGTCGATTCGCATAGTCGGAATTTCCCTCTGGATGTAGACCAGAGACACTGCCATGTACCTCGTTAAATACATTCAATACTCGACTAAAAACAACTTGAATACGATGCTAGGTAGGAGCAAATAAGGCGAGAAAACATGAGAAAGTCTAATCAGATGAATGATAAGGGAGGAAAGAAAGGGGACGGAAAGAATACACGAGGAGGAGAGAGAGGGAGGGGTGGGGATTCAAGAGAATGAGGGCTTTACAAGTATGGAGAAGGAGAGGCAAATGCGGGAAATTAAGTTTTGTGAGCGCGCGCACCTCAGACGGCCATCTGAAACCGGAAATGGGCCTTTCGGCACGCCACAACAACCCGCAAGAACAGGAAAACCGAGCGAAAAAAGCACGAAAACAACAACGCCGAGCGTTCCGATCGCGAACTGATTTTGCACGGTGCGACTTTCTACCGTACTCACGAATTCTGTGCGGGAGCTGGGAGGTCCCGCCAATTTGACTTTAGGTTTTAGTTTATTGTTTTAATTTAATTGTATTTTTTTAAAATTTTATTTATTAAATAAAATCAACAATAATCCAAATATCCGATTTTTTTTCAAAAGATTTCATTTTTGCCACTTTTTTTGGCATGTTTCCGAGTCATTTATCAGCCTAATTGATTTTTTAAAATTCTGTTAAAATGCGAATATAATGTTTAGAATCACAATTGTGAGTTATTAATGGTCCTGACAAGTTGTTCAAATGGTGTGAGGACATTCGAAAGGCCGTCAGTTTGATTCTGCCGAGGTGAACAATGCTTTTCTTCCTTTAAAATTAAAAAAGTATTACATTAAATAAGCTATATTAATTCTCAAGAAGCCAGAAGAACGGATGCACTGTCGTCACGCACGTTAAAGTTCCCCTCCACACCTGATATTTAAAATTCGCATTTGAATTCCCGCTTTATCATTGCTCACTTCTCCATGGACAAATTGGCTTGAAATCAATTCAGTTAGAATTAAGGCGGCAAATTTTCGCCCAAAACGCATTTCCAAGTCCATTGCTGCAAGGAGAACCGAGATATAAAAATGTAAATTAATAACTAATCGAAGCATAGCCTTTTTGACGTGAGCTTTTCCTTTCAAATGGATCCTTTACTTGATTCTCTTTACTCATTCATTCCTCTCTTTCAACTGATATCACAACCACCAAACAGATCATTTTCCACCCTTGTGATGGTCCCCCAAGATTGTATAGTCCTCAGGCACTCACTCCACTCTCTTCTCTGGTCACAATGATGCATGCAAGGAAAGAAGAGGGAATGTCAATGACAGAGGAGAGGGAGGAGGAGAGAGGTGGAGAGGGCAGGCCTAGCTAATCTGCTCAGGTCACCTCCCTATGGTTCTTCCCACCCTCTCTGCCTGTCGCAAGATTAAAATGAATGGATCAAGAATATAACTGAACGATAACAAGATGGGGATGAGCAATTTAACTAGTGATGAGTTATCTGAATGAGGAACTAGTAGGATTATTTCACTAATGTATCTCACCTATTCATCGTTCAAACAAATATCAAGATCCTCTCTCAAGAGATTTCATGCGTAAGAGAAATTAAACCATTCCGCCGGGATTCACACAACTCCGGGGTGTTAACAGAGTACTGTAGGTTGGGCTACGGTAGCCGAGAAAATGTCGGATTACGGTACTCTTCCTTCCCACTCCCTCCTCTCGGGGTTACGGTATCTCGGGAGGAGTGAGAGGTGGAATGGAGGGGGTTGTGAATCCAGTCTAATCTTTTACGATCTTGCCAGAAGGATGGAATCTGATGTCGAGAGATCATTGAAAAAGTAGAGAGTGCAGACAGTTCTATCTCATCCATTTTTTGTCATCTCTCCTCCCTCTGCTGAGATTAGATTACACCTTCTGGTTCAGGCTCTTGTCACATGGAGGGTGCAATGGGGTGATCTGCTCAATAGATTACGGGAATGACAGAGTGTAGTCTGCTATCTAATCACAGCTCCCCTCTCCTCTTCCCGGCAAGTATCACGTACTCTCGTTCGGTCCCAATGAGCCAACCAATAGCGAGTCGACAGGCAATTACTCCTCCCCTTTCCCTCCCTATAAATAGCCCTCGGATTCTCATTTGAGACCATTTACCTACTAATTCCCTCTGCCTCCCTCTTTTTCTCCCTCTCTCCAATCCAAAAACCTCTGCTCGAGTCGACTAATGATACTTTGCTTTCTCCGTACAGTATCCCAATCCAGATACCGTATCCTTATTCACACTACAGTACCCCTACTCTGGCACTAAAGCCCCAGTCATTATTTGGTACCCCCTTTTCAGTACTTCTCCCAGATCCCGTACTCCCCTCTTCTACCTACAGTACCCTTCCCTGTTATCGTAGTCTCAATAGTTTAACAGTACCCTTCCCAGCTACCGTATCTCTCAGACATTCAACCGTATCCTTATCAGAAATCGTAGCTCCCAATCATTCTGCCGTACCCTTCCCAACTCCCGTAAAATCTGTCATTCTACCGTACTCTCCCAGCTACCGTAGCAACAATCATTACTGGTTCCCTTGCCCGTAGTCTACGTTACCTAATTAGTCCCAGAAAAGGTCTACGCTAAACCATTCAGTCCAATCAATCAACCTGTCAGTCTTTTGCCGGTATCTGGCCTATCCATCTATTCTTAGATCCCTTCGAGGCTGGGAAAACCCCCACTGGCCTACAATGCCAACGTCCATAATCTATAATCATAATCTCCCCTATCTACCTATATCCCCTCTGTATTCCCAAGTGATTAGATCATATCTCTCTTTCTCTTTCATCCCTACCTCCCTCCTCCCTCTATCTCACTTTCTCTCCACTTTCTCCTATCGCCATCAATGATAACATACTGGAACACTTACCTTGTTCGGGTATCTTATCATTGATCTACTCATTCTGTCTATTCCCCTATATGTCCGATCATGTCCACTTTAATCACTTCTTGACAAATTCAGATTGACTGTTCTACATCCAGTCATCTCCAGCAGATTCTGTATGGACAAGAGTCAACAGACAAATTCAAGGTGAGATCCCACTTGAGCTTACTATGACCTACCGTAATCAATAAGTAAGCTATTCCACACTCTCTCTCACCGGTCAGAGATGCGAGAGAGTGGGCGAAATGAGGAGCCTGGCCCCAGCACTAATTATTCCGTTGATCTTTGATCTCTTCAGGTATACAATCACGATCATGCCTACCCTGCAACACTCATCTCAAAGCGCCTCTTCAACTGCCAAGAAAACGATCACTGGGTTGAGCCTTACATGGATATTGGAATCGGGAATCTACGATCATCAAGGAAATCACTGAGAGCAATAGCAGTAACAACGAGGATGAAGACACTCAGGACGAACACTCGAAAGAGAACGGATTCTATTGTAGTATTTGAGTAATCGATAAAGCATGATGCTCAAGGATTCCGAGCTGTTTTAAGTCCTCTTGTTCGTGTTCTCACACACACAATTGAATTTGGGAATGAGGGAGGAAGAGATGAGGATGACAGGAAAGATAGATATGCGATACGAGGGACTTGAAGACTGGACATTCGGCATTCGGCTACAAGAATATGGCAGACAGAGAAAATCGACAGGACTCTGTGAACCACTGTCGTTCGCCATTTCTTAAAAGTGCACCGAAACAAGTATAGATGAGATTCGATTTCGAAAAAGGAGGAGAGGAGAAGATTAAGAGAGAGGGAGAGAGAGTGTCGTCTACTTGCTAACTACGTCTGGTCTATCGCGTAGTTCCTCTCTATCTCTATTCTAGATATCTTTGAGTGGGCAAAGGCGTTTCCCTCCTGTGATAAGATCCACTCTTTGATCTGAGAGAGGGAAGAGGGGATACAGTAAGGAATGCACTCGAGACCTGTACCAAGACCGTAAGTATATAGCAAGTAGACGGCCTCTCCAAATGGTGCGTTCACGCCTCACCTCTCTCCTTCACTCCCTGTACCTCCACTATAACGTTTGACGTGTGAATGGACTGTGCATTTCCCTCCTGATGAGATAATATGTGTTGATGATGATGAAGGAAGTAAAGGAAAGGATTCGGTATTCCGACTTCAATTAGATAGGTGATACAGTGGAAAGGACAGAATAGGAAGCGAGAAGACGTGAATCGCATGTGTGCAATTTCACGAAGAAAAGAGAAAACGAGTGTTGCTTTAACCCCCACTTTCACACTCCTCTTTCTTATGCCCTTTTCCGAATCTCCCATAGCTCCCCTCTTCCATCTCAACCACTAATCGGCTTTCCATGACTCCCGATTAGCACAAACCCATCTCCTTCCTTCTCTCCTCCTTCCCGTACGCCCACTCATCTTCTAGACATCTGTAATGGAGATGGAACAGTAGTCTGGAGAGGAGAGAGAGAGAGAGGGAGGGACAGAAGGGGAGTGGAACTGTAGTCTCTTCCTATTCTCTCACGCGGAAGGTCTTCTTGTATGTGCCTGTAGTGCAGTAGTTTTCTCCGCCACCTCTCATCCCTTCCTCCTCCTTCCTCTCCCCCTCCATTCCCTCCTGCTGTGTGTGATTAGATAATGTGTACGTAGTAGAAGGAAGAAGACTCGAGATAGAGAGAGAGCAGAGGGAAATAAATGGAGTCTTCTCTCTTCTGGAAACACGCTCTGGATTGGTCCCAACCAGTGATCGATCGCCAGCCGTTTAGGTCCACCCCATCTCCATCTCTCCCTTCAGTATCTTTTTCGTGCCCGACACAATTGAGAAAAGAGAGGAGAGCCCGATGATAAGACCAAACTATACAGGGGGGAGTCGAGAGTACGCTGTGAATGATTAGAGGGTACGCAGTAGAGAGATGAAGATCAAAGGTCCATAATGAAACACATGAGAGGAGAGAGGGAAAGAGAGAGGTAGGTCCACGTTCTGCCTCAGTCCCAAAGTGAGCCAATGATCGATCGCCAGGATCCTCCCTCATCTCCCTCTCCCTCTTAAGTCTCTCTTTCTCTCTCGTGCCCGACATAATTGAGGACAGAGAGGAGAGCCCGATGATAAGATCAAACTATAGAGGAGAGTGGATACTATGAGTGATTAGATAATGTGCGCACTGTAGAGAGGACAAGGTCAAAGATGTACGGACTGATAGAAATGAGAGTGGACAGAGGGAGGCACATCTTTCCTGGAGCACGCTCTATTCCCAATGACAATCAATATTTGATGGCTAGATGCCCCTCCCTAACTCTTCCCTCTTTCTCTCTCTTGCTGTCTCTTCCCCTTGTATCATCTTATGATGTGAGGGAAAAGAGGAAAGAGAGTGAAGGGGAGGACTGTCTCGGCTCCTAAAAAGACTGCGCTGCATGTCCGCCTTCTAAACGTTACCTTAAACCGAACAATGAGTGTCAGAGAAAGGGTTCCCTGGCACTCGAGCATTCAAAATCGTGATAAAAAGGTGCGCCAAAAGACAGAGTGCCCTCCCCATAGGGGATAAATAGAGTGGCGAGAAGCGAGAATCAAGAGAATTCGATGGAACGACGGGCTAATCGCCAACCTGGGGCTCCTCAGCTTGAGATGTTCAACACGTTAATGGCATCAGAGTGATGTTGGCTTCAACGGGATGATTCTCAGTAGTCGACGTTCTCTTCAGCGACTACTGACTCGATGTCCTCAACAACAACGGCGTCGGGCATCTCCAGACGCATTCTCGTTCTCGTTCCTGAACTGGACAGAAGGCGTCGGGTGCCTCGACGGGTCCGTCTTATTACTCGCCTTTGATCCCTTACCTGAGGGCGAACTCTGAGCATCGGCGAGCACCTCAACGATATCGACATTCTGAACCCCGTTGGCTTCCTGATAAAGACGCGTCTGAATCTTAGTCGTGCACATAACGTCGGGAGTCTTCTATTACGAATCAAGAATGAGAGTGTTAGGCAAATGTTTCATGCACGTGCCAGGCCATGCGAAAACCAGAAACTTTCCTTTTCTGATCACAAGTAATATTTATTTCAATTTTTGGCACAAATCACAACAATTTAATCGAATTTCATAATCTTGTCAAAGAGTGGAAAAATATTTAATTTTTAAATTCTTCTTGGCACGTCGGATCATTGGTGTTCTTCTGTCTTTTTCCAATGAATTGTGGAATGCATACGATACACGATGTTGGTCGAGTGAAGCTTCGCTGCCTGAATTGTTGTGGTCCACGCCTTATTTTGAATTTGGACCTGCCAGAGTGTCTAGCCTCCATCGAAACTACCGTTTTAGTCAACCTCATAGCAGAAATGAGGAACTCCTCTCAATTCACCTTCCTCGTTTCGGCCTTATCGGCCTTATCGAACAATTACTATTCATCTTCGCACAAGGCTACATGATAAACTACAAAGTTTTACTGATTTATTAACGAAAAAGCATTCAGATATCCACTGTGTCATCTATAATCGTAAACACTTCCCTACTGTACTGCCCATTTGAGCGTTTTTAAGATACTGTCCCCTAAGGTTACTGTACTCCCGGTCTACTGTACTCATCCGTACTAACCTTCTTGTATCCGTGAAAAAAGTGTTCTACGTTCGGTGGATTGAAGAAGTTGAAGAGAGATGATGATGATAGACTCTGGAATTGAATTATTAATTAAATTATTAATTTAAATACCCGTCTCTCAATTGCCTACTCTCTCAATTCTGAGTTACCATAATCTACCGCTTTAAATATTGATTAGTTCATTTAGGTACAAGTGAATTACTCGCCCATAACTTCTATACGTCCAGGACGTTGATACTCGGAGGGGAGAATGAAACCGATATGCTATTAGAGTGTTGCAATTAAATAAATCAATGCTTTATATAGGGAAAACAATCGGGATGTACTGCACACCCCTAGCATACCCGTTTCAAATAGAGTGGGCTCAATTGACGGATTTTGTGCAAATTGAACCATAATATAACCACTAATAGTATGCATTTTGTTTTCGACTGAAGCTATTCAACCATCTAAAATAACCGTCACATTTCAACACTAAATAAAAAAGCGAAAGATCGTCGTAATCCAATCAAATAGTTCTCACCAGTATTAGTTGATGTTGACTCCTTCTTGAAACAAGAAGCTTGCATCGAGTGTAGATCGATGATTCTGACATGCATTGGATCAAGGAATGACTGCTAGGCGACGAGTGATTCGCGCATACAAGAAGCGAAGGGTAAACGACATTAAATGGTCAACAAAGTTTGATCTAATATGGCTTGGGGCGAATCACGACCGGAATGTTCATCCGTCATTTAGGCATACAGACACCTAAAATTCCGTGCGGGAGCTAGGAGATCCCAATTATATTTTGGAAATTTGCCAAGCCAATTGACTTCAGATTTTATTTAATTATATTAGATTTATTTAAATATTTACTGTGCCCCTCTACTACGTTTACATTTCGCACTTTCTCATTTTTTGACAAGTCTCTCCGTTCTATTATCAATCTGAAAGAGATGATCAAAACTTCCTCATACAACCGTTATTCGTGATCTTACTACCGCCCGAACTACCATACTTCACAGCTACAGTATTCCATCACGAGATACCGTACAACGAGCACAACAAGTCTAATGAAAGAGGAAGACGGAATAGAAAAAGACTCGTTTCTAGTAAAATAGCATACAAGAAGCGTAAAAGAAAGGAAGGGAAGGTGAGACAAAGAACCACTAGAGGGGATCGATCGATCTTCTTACTCCCAGAGAGAGATCATATAACCTTTCTGATCTGGATAGAGATGTCGAGTCTCTTTGACCCCCGCAGTTTCGACCAGAAGGAACGTGCTGAGAAAAGAGTAGACTTCGACTCACGGATTCTTAACGGGGGTAGATCGGACAGGACTTGATCAGGTTTCAGAGGTAGAACCATGCGCCGTGAGGCTGAGAGGAGAAGAGAGAGAGAGGGAGAAAAACAGCGAGAGGGGATCATTCGGGTGTCAGTACATATTCGCAAAGAGGGAGAGGAATGGAGAATGGAGAGTGATTTTGGCCCTATAGTACTAGCGGAATTGAGCGGGAGCGCGACGAGTCTCTAGAAAGAACGTGTGGAGTGAGCAGCTGACTTACGGCTTTCGGATTGCCAATACCCTTTGAGGTGCCGCTCGAGACAGATACTGCCTATTCTTCCACATCTCACTCTCTTCGTTGTTCAGAGAGCTGGTTAGGGAAAGCGAGAGAGTGCACGATATTGAGAGAGTCAGATATGAAAGGACTTGGAGGGATTCGATGTAGTGTAAAGAGAGAGTGACCTGGCTTGCGGACAGATCACAACTGGTGAAGGAGGTCTCCCTTACTTGCTATTACCTGACTCGGAATGCTAGATTGGGGGGAAAGTGGACCTGAGGATTTGGTAGGAAGAAGAATCGGAAATTGTCTCCGAATTGATATGACGACAGCCCATCAGAACGAAACAATTTGGGGCGAATATGATGCAATATGGCCATTGAATTTATACATTTATTGATTACTCCTCATTACAATTAATATTCGAAGCAATCCATGTGCGGCTACTTGTCAGAATGCCAGCTGGCTTCCGAATCGATACCTAATCTACCTCTCAATCGTCACATGTCTCCTTTTGGATGGAGTCGACTTGCGTAGTGGTGGAGGAAGTTGGTTGCAGGAGAGACGATCGAGTCTGCAATAATTAATTCTTTCTCCATATATACTATCATGCAAAATAAGCAATATCAAATACAAATGCGACTAGACCTTTTCTTGAAATCCTGGAATTCCTCTTTGTTGAACCGTGGATATGCAATCCATACAGCTTGCAGTTGAGAATCAAGGAGTTGGCTGAAAATTTGTCTCATGTTTACTCAACCAAATAAGACATGCATGATGTTTTGAGTAGGAAGGAAGAATTCAGTACCACTTTGACCAAATTTGGATTCTTGATGGAAATTCCATCTTTGAAGGAAGGTACGAACAGAGAAGGGCTGAAAGAATACGACCTCGGACGAGAGCTGAAAATGAGATTTTTAATTGCTTTTGTCTTCCTTTTGCCAGTTGAACCCTCACAGCTGATCCCCTATTCCAGTTCTTTCCGAAGCACCTTCACAATAGGCAATCAGACCGTGGAGGTTTGCTGGTTTTTCGCTCTCGATTTTCGTTCCCTCTCACTCTGTCCAATTTCTTTTTGAATTCCTCCGTTAGAGCCCTCCTACATCCCTCTATGGAATCTCATTCTCGATAAAGACAATCGCAGTAGCACTTTCTCAGTTTCGCTTCCACAAGATTGGCAATTCACATACCACGGTGCCTCCAGTTGATCTTGGTTTCTCCATTTCTTGATTGTAATCGTCATATCCCTTGCTGGGGAGAGTGTTCCATATGTAGGATGGATATTCTGAAGTACATCTCTTTAAGAAATGACCAAAAGTGCGCCAAACATGATCAATACATGACAGGGGATAGTCAAGAACGGAAAGAGGGGCAATCACGGAGAGGACACGTGGTCAATGGGAGATAAGACAGTGAAGGACATTGAAATGGAGATTGGAGTTGGAAAGAAAGATCGAATGACAGAAGGGACTCAGGGAAGAGGGAGGTAGATAGAGGTAGAAGGAAAGAGAGTGAGATGGAGGAAGAGGATAATGCCACGTATTCAGATCAGAGCTGAGAGCAGTGAGATGATCTGAGCAGATATAGGAAGGGGAGAAGATAGAGAGAGGGAGAGAGAGGAGGAGGGGAAGGTCACTTGCTGAGAGACTGTCAATTGAATGGCAATACGAAGAACAGTTGTGTCCAGCAGTTGCCTACTGCTGAGGAGAGGGATTTTCGAGTAGGTATGGGTAGAGAGGAGAAGGGGAGGGAATATGAGTACTCAATGAAAGGTTAGGCTCTGGATGCCCTATAGAGAAAAGATAATGCCCTCTCTCTCTTTAAAGGAGGAGAATGGTCTGGGCAGCGATATGGCAAGATAGAAAGAGAGGGGAGAGGGGACTCGGAACTCCACGTGTACAGTGTGTGTCCACTCAATGACATGATCGTGCGCAGGCTACGATTGTTGATTAGATAACGAGGAAGGGGAGAGAGGGAAAGAATCCACACGATAGGAGTATGTAGGCAATAAGCCCTAGTAAGAACTGGCATGTGGATGATATGAACGACTCACTACACTAGTGGAGAGAGAGAGGACACTAAGGAGATTTCCATTGAGAGTTGATCATTCAACGCCCATTCAACATCCGCGAGTCCTTCTGGGCACTTAAAAGGCTGCTGTTTATGCTCGGGACGTGAGGCATAAGTTAGAATAAAAAAAGGAAAGATTCGAGAGGCAAGGTACTGGTGGGTGCTTCAACCCATGAAAACGAATTGAGACGGAACAATAAACAAGTAATTTTATCAACCACGGCAATCTTACAACCATAATTACAATCAGTAACTTGGATTCTCAATTTTTTCTCGAATTTGGCGAAGACCGTTGGACTGAGTGCTATAGCTGTTTTCTTATCAGTCGATGCAGAGGTTGGTGCTCGTCTAGATTATGTAAATTTAATGGAGAAAGGGATAGAGAAGGGCTCACCTCAGAGAACTATCCTGTTGTCTTCAAACGCTTTGAAATCTTGACGTTGAGCTTCTTTAGATCAAAAAGAGCGATCGAGTTAACCTGCAAAACAATTATTAAAACACCCACGAATGGCGACAAAAGTAATAATGCGCAATCCAACTCAATCTTTCCCACTCTAGGCACGAAATACGATGCTAGTCTGTTAAATCATAAGCAGTTTATATTTCTTCACATAGGTGGTTGTGTTATTGAATGTTCACTCTGAACACCTCATTTTAACGGCAGTAGACTGCAATAAACTAAAGAGATGCCAAGCAAGATCTCACCATTCATTTGTTTGTTGAGTGTTGGTGATTTTCATGTAGGGAGCGTCTGTGAGTAGAACAGACAAACCTGAGTAAATATACATCAATACAGGAAACAAATAGAGATCAAGAATACAATGCCGAATCGTAAAGTGGAGCGAGAAATGGTGTGTTTGTCTGATGAACGAGTGATAACAGAGAAGGAAGGAAGGACGAGGAGAGAGAGAAAAGAAGAGAGGGAGAGGGAGAGGAGAGATGGTCAAAAATCATAGATCAGAGATCAAAAGAGAGAGGGAGGAGGAGAAGGTACTTGTTCAGAGAGTGCCCATTCATTGGGTGAGCACGTGCGATGAGTATGAATTTTGATGAGATAACGGGCCGAGGAAGGGAAGATAATGGGGAGGAATCCACGTGAGAGTGGATAAGGCTGAGTGAGGCTGAGTGAGTAACTTTGTCGGATGATCGGAGATCGCCAGAATTTGAGTCTCATTACACAAGGGACAGAGCCAGAGGGGGACAATGAGATCAGACCACTCGGCGATCACTCAACAGACACACACACATATTCGCGACTATTTGAAGTGGAGAAAAGACTCGTGAGGAAATACTTGAAGTGATTAGAGAGGAAAGATACAGCGGGGATATTTCTAACCATCAAAATGAATCGAGACGGAATGTTGAGATAGTCTGTTTATATTTATCTGAACATATTGCAAAATACAATTAAAAAGTGGTTCGATATTCAGGAATATTGATTGGAATAGTGATGAATCAGTTAGAGAAGGAAGAATGAGAGACCGGGAATCGTTCGAGTCGTTCTATTCGTCCATATTACTCAGATCCATAGGGTTTAACCGAGCACGCTCTTCCCTCTTCCTTATGCTAATGCATGGAGAGTGAGGTTGACATCTGACAATTGGTTTGTTTCAAGAAAAATCCATGAAACCATAGTTTGCGATGTTTCAACCCCGACTAATTTTTTCGACCGTTTTTGCTTGAGCCTGCAAGAAACGTCAATTATGCTGCAATCAATTCCTCTCATGGCGACTCTCACTTCGTTTTACACGCTCTCTCGCCCTGCCTGACCGGATAGGAAGGAGATAGGTTCAGGTTTTTTAGGAGATGGATCTATCTAATATCAAGAACTCTGAGACGCGTAAGAATGCCTATTCGGGTTTCGTACCGCAACCAAATGATGCAAGCAAGCTCACCTTCTCATATTCGACGACGAAGAGAAAAACAACTAACCTTATCACTGAGTATTAACAATCGTCGATTTCCATGCTGGGAACTCCTCGAGTCCGAGTGTCAAAATGTAGGTTTGACAAACTGGAATGCTGTCGATAAATCACGTTCCAAGTCAAGCAAAAGTCAACAAAGCGAAAAAAAATTATCGTGGAATGGAAACAAGGACTATACTCGTTTGTTGTGCGAGTGATACGAGCACTGAACACGACACGCAATCAGTATGGAGTATGGAATAGAGCGCGAAGGTAAAGAGTGCGAGAGAGAGGGACACTAGAGAGGGAAGAGACGATCGTTTGACTGGCGCTTCGCAGCTCTGTAAACAACTTGCGTGTTGGCTGAAAGAAGAAAGGATGAGTCGACCAAAGTCTAGTGAAATGGCTCGATAGCCACTCCAAAACAGTAAAATAGCCACCGAAACAACGAGCAGCCGCCATATTGACCCGCAGCATACTGGGCTAGGGCCATGTTGAATAAGCAACATACAAATTAAAACTAAACCAGTATCGCTTCCTATCGGGATAAGTTGGTCAGCGTTTAAGGAAGTGACAGCCATGACAGCCATTGAAAGTATCGCGGAATGCGAAATCGTACGTCGAAATAGCAAAAACAAAACTTTTGCAGTGAGTCGCAGGTGACTCGCCTTGACTATCGAAAGGGATACCAATGGAGAGGCATTGCACCCATCCAAATTGAGCACTAGAGGGCGACTCTATCTCTTTCCCTCTCTTCCTTTTATAGAGGAAGTATTGCCCCGTCCGGTTGATGGGAAGGCATTCGCTATTATGGGCTCTATTGTACGCTTCTCCCTCACGCTTCTCCCTGCAGGTTGGGATTTTATGGGATTCTCGATATATACGGATAAATATCCGGATTGGCTCTTTCCTCCTAATCTATGATCTACCGATCTTTGATCAGGGGGGGGAGTCAAGACAATGTTCGTCATTCAAGTAGTGGTGAGACTCTCATGAGTGGATACCGTACCCAGGCGCTACCGTACTTCACAGTGAACGTCTTCCGCTGTATCGAGTTACCGTACCTTGCTTCCCGGTCTAGTCTCCAACACTATTCCCCCATTTCATACTGCCAGCGGACAGAGAACGATTCCTCTCTGATACAATCTATGGAAACGAGACTCGTTTACGATCTGTCACTCTAGATCTCTACTTTGATCTGATGCAATAGAGACTGCACGATTTGGAGAGAGTCCGAGTAGAAGGGAGTCGACAAATTGGAGAGAAGGAGTGGAGATGGAGGGGTCAACATCTGGCGAAGACAGCATCAGCTCATATTGCTCTTGTCAAGACTAGATAGAGATCAGAGGTGACTATTAGAGGGAGAGGTTTCCAAGGGACGATGGGAAGGATGAGATTCTCGTAAAAGATACTTGTGAGAGGAAAAAAAGTAAGTCATCCTTATTAGATACTAATTAGAAGGAGATGTTAGGTCCATGGAACGAAGCGAAATGAGGTAAAAAAGACTAGGTTATCATACGACCTTATCTAGTACGTGTCAAAGAGATAGTGAGGTTATCAATCGACCATCCCTTCTACCCTGCTCCTATCCTGTACTTTGAACGAATCTGTGCCTTTCTTGTGTCATCTCTTTAATCAATCAGTGTTACATTGTGTGTCTCTTTCTGAGATTGAATGATACGAATGATATCAAGCAGTTTTATCCGTGGCCTCTATCACTTTCTCCAATCATAAGTCTTTTCCTTGATGCGTTGATGATTCTGCAGAGGAATGAAGTGGTGGTCGCATCTGCAAATTCACTAATTAATGGGGTCGTGATGCCTAAGACCATTTCTCAGTTCTCCCAGGTCTCACATGAGAGTTACAGGCACTGTTCCCCCACCCGAACACACTACTCCGCCTGGACGAGATAGTTGATATTCCCTTCTTCCCCTTCAAGTTCGATCGTACACCATACTTTATCATTAATAATCATGAAAAACAATCAAACACACCTTGCACACTTCCAGAGCCATCCTGAAGTTCTTGCTTCTCTCCTCATTGACGGTTCTTAGACGGTCCTCGCTTGGATCAGGAAGATCTGAAGGGAGTATACGTTATATTTCTTATTATTAATTCTGAATATTCAGTTTTTCAAACAAAATATACGAGATTTTGAGTTTCTTTGCCAGGTTTTTGGCTAGCCATCAATGCACAACACACTAGTAGTGCAAGTGTCAGTGATCTCTGTCCTAGCATTTCAATTGATTGTGCCCATCGACTACTCTTCCTTGTTTGGTCCCCTCTCCCCTTCCCTCCTTTTCCCTACAAAACGCGTTCACTCACTTCCTTCCAATCAGCCCCTCTTGAATCGTTGCATGAACTCGCATTCATCGCCAATGTCAATTGCATCTTATTATCGTGACTGTAATACGAGATATCAGTCAACAGATTGCATTAATTCGGCTATCCTCTCAGTGGGAATGAGGGAGAGATGGACTTTAGACAAAAGGCCACGCGTAACTCACATTTCTTTCTTATTCGCTGCTTCCATTGACGTCTGCCTCTCGACGAGGGATAGTATTCCACGTGTAGGGTGGAGATTCTGATAAGAAATCGGTAAGAAATGAATAACAGCCAACGAAAAGCGAACACGAATAAGGGAATGCAGAGAGAGAGAGAGAGAGAGAGAAGGATGGCCTCTATGAGGAAGAGAGGGCGCACAATATGGGTTGACCTAGGTGAAGAGAGAGATGGGTTGAGAAGGGAAGAGGAGAGGACTGATAGGAGGGTTATGATGCAATACGATAGGGAGAGGAAGGGATCCATAGATCGTTCATCATTCACTAGCAGTCAATGGATTGGCAATGCATGCTCATGAAATCAGTTGGAGTTTCTTTTCACTTCGAGCCAGAGGTTATACGAAAAAAGAGTAAATATCAGTATAGACACTATCGAGCGAGACACATTGAGTGTTCACGTATGATCATTGAGTGATACTGCGCATGCATCATAGGGAATGATAACAACTGTTGTGCGGACGGAGAAAAGAGGAGAGAGAGAGAGAGTTGTGTAAGGAGAGTGAGGAGGAGGAGATACGATAGGAGGAAATGAGAGAATGAGTTAGGGTCCAAAGGTCGCTCGCCCGCTGTGAATGGATTGATTACGACACGGGGGAAGTGATCGACTAGGCAGAGAGAGAGAGAGGGAGTAATGTGTGAGAGAGGGGTAGATGAGTCTCGAGAGTCTCAGGAGGAAGAGGGTCCAAAAAGCGACCCGCTCTCTGTAACTGGTCCGAATAGAGGATGAGATTGAGAAGGGCGAAAGAGGGAAGGGTTCGTTCTTTCCTCTCTGAATGCTCTGTCAAGAGGTGGACGCGAGGGGAGAAAAAGAGGGTAAAGAAGGGAGAGAGTGCTATTATGAGTCTCAGGTTAGAACGCGTGGTGGGGAGGTGCACTCGCATTGACCTTGTCGGATTGGAAGGAGGGGGAGAAGGAAACAAGGGAGAGAGAGGGAGTACCTAATCCGGGGGAAAAGTGGATAGAAATGGAAAAAGATCTGGGCGGCTATCAGGAGAGATAGAGCGAAAAAGCGGAAGTGGTTTTCTCGAGTCCGCTCGACTTATAATGAACGCTCAGATAGGAAGGGGATAAGTCTTTGATTTGTCGATATATGGCTTCTCTCCACGGTCTTTTCGGAACCGTTCAGAAATGTAAACGTTTGGCCAGGCCGCACCGGTCGATGGGCCAGCTCGAACAGTCGCGTATGGATGAGCTCTGAGCACTGCTTTAGGTCTCGAAAAGTCTTTATTTCCGCCCAGACTGCTAGACCAGACCGAGGCAGAGGGAAGAGATACCCCTCTCTCCCTATCTGCCCCTTTGATCTTCCCTCTGCGACTCTGTCTGGCGAGAGCGACAGAGAAGCAGAGCAGAGACTATCGCCTCATCAATATTACTCCACTTTTATCTTTTCGCTTCTTTATTATCTAAACTGAATTTTATACAGGATTTGCACCTCGGTGCGGATGCAAATCGAGTAGCTAGTGTGAGGAAACCGCGGTGTGGAAGTAGCGAGTACCGAATAAACAACAAATATTATTTATCGGGCGCAAACGGGCTACAAACTACACGCGGGAAGTAGAACGGGATGAGGCGAGAGGTAGATCACACGGGTTTCGGCCCACTGGTTATCGATTGG
>LS508292.1:15519-25786 GCA_900490845.1 Pristionchus japonicus | reverse complement strand
TTTCTTTCTGTTCTTGTTGGCGTGGATTCATATGAGTGAATTTGAGTAAGAACAAGACTACGAACTACGATCTTCAATACAACAATAATCCCCATTACAGCCACAGGAAGCAGCTCGTCCTTCTTCCACCTCTTCCAAGCTGCCCTTCGTCTCCAAATCCGTCTCTCGCCCGCCCTCCTCGGCAGACATCGAGAAGCGACCAGAGCAGAAGTGGATTCTCAATGAGGGTTAGTGTAAATTAAATCTAATAGTGGAGCAGGTTTTTTTTTACTAATGAGGGTGGGCGTTCAAGCACTCGTACTGTACATGAGAGAAGGAAGGTCGTACTAGCCGTAGCCTAGCTTTTTGTAAACTAATCTTATTTTATACGAACTATTTTTCAAACGGTTGTCTATTCGTTCACGAGGCTCAGCTTCGGTTACCAAGGGATTCATCAAAAATATTCATGAAGCCTCGATTTACTTATTTTCGGTTAATTTTCGCGCATTCCAGTATTCGGCGCTGCACAATCATTCGTTTTGTATTCTCATACCTTTTTTTCGCCTCCATCCTCAACATGCTTTTTCCAGTATTCGGCATCGCTCAGCCAGGCGAGATGATGGGCGGAAGCGGAGCGGGCAAGATCACGCTGCTCAAAATACTCATCCATCGACACACGATAGGGATTGAGGTGGAGGGAGCGATCAAGGCTAGTATTTTTATCAAGGCTAGTATTTTTGCTGATCTAGATAACGAGCCTGCTATTTTTGTTGGGACTTGCAACGTGGAAATACTAGGCTGAAAATTGGGCTTACGATGAGTGTGGGAAATGGGATCATGAGTAGGGATGGCAAGTGAAGGAAAAAGAGGGGGATGAAGAGGCGATTTTCCTCTCCCTCTCATTCCCCCTTCACGCAGAGTGACCGGGTCGGTCTCGCTCTGCACGCAGAGTGAGTTACTCTACTCTGCGTGCAGAGTAGGGAGAGTTTTCCTCCATTATGAGCCTAGCTCGAGAATGGATCAATATTTTAAATCACATGCATAAAAAGCATGAATTAGTTGAGATTCTCGCCCGTCAGAGCCAATTTGGAGCTCTCCTATTGAACCCCACTCTTTCTCTAACTATCAAAGTGAACTGCCCCATGTATTCCTTTGACTGAAAGCGATCACTACTCGTCTTCTTTTTATCCTTTAGCGATCAGGTCCTTCGGGATAAGAAATGCGCACTGCCTAAATCGGTATTTTCTTTGCCTTGAGGAGGATTGTATTGTTCTAGAGAGAATCAGAGCAGATCTGAGCGAAATAGTTATTTTTTCTTTCATATTGTCGACCATACTATGGTCTTACATGGAATCAAAATATATATTTAGTCATATGTGAGAAAATCCTGTCGAAATCGCCTCGTTTTGGGTCTACTTTGCACGCAGAGTATCTCACTCTGCGTGCAGAGTTACCGTATCATTCCTCTCCTTCACGAAGAATGACGCCGGGTCGCGCGCCTTTGTGAGAGGGAATGAAGAGACAAATCTCACTCTTCATCTGCCATCCCTAATCATGAGCCCGAATGAGCCGGGCGAAACCACTTTACTGAATATACTCCTCCATCGAAACACGGAGTTGAGGTGAGAAGAGCGAACAAAATGAGTATTTTTTGTTGTTGTTGATTGCACAAGCCGGAAGCGGCCTTTCATTAGCTAGTTGACATGCTTTCGGGTTTTAAAATACTATGGAAGCGAAGAATTACTGGGTTAGAAAGTTGGAAGTGTACATAGAGCGAGTTCATGGGCGCGCAAGGTCTCGCATATACACAAAAAAAATCATCAAAACACGAAAGAGATCAAGCTGTTGTTGTAGGTCATACCAGGTTAGGGACTTCTATTGTTTTACGATCAGAGACGCTCGGGAAGACCTAACAGGAGACCATCCATCGGGTGTTTAACTACACTTGAATCACGAAAGGAGCTTAAGGTTGAGGATGCGGTCAATGCTGTGTAGTTCGCACAGAATCAAAGAATATTTTTTGTTTTGTATTTTTAATGATCATCTGATCAGCTTCATCACTAGCGCGGTGTATCCTCCTGCTTTTAAAGTGTCATTGAAACCTAGAGAGGTTGAAGTGTAGGAATGAGTGTAGAAAAATAAGAGAGTTAAAATGTTTCTTAACAGTAAATACTTCATCTTTTCATGATCGAAGCACATACGAAATACGTTTGCAGCGTGATGAATTCAAATCTAGGAGTTTCTTTAGGTCAACGGGCGCGTCACGAAGGACTTCATGCAGAAGATGTCCGCGTACGTCGAGCAGGACGACGCCTTCATCGGGTCCCTGACCGTCAGGGAGCAACTGCGATTCGTGGTACGGTAGTTATTGATTGCGAGGAATATACTACAGGAGCAGACAACGATATTTTTGTAGAAAAAACTCTCTTCTGCCAAAGTTCTCATCCGGAGGGGCTGTGAGGGCTTAATAATTTCTAGAAATAGGCTTCACAGCACCGTTGTGCTAATCTGAATCAACAATTTATATATGTGCAACCAGAAACGGTCAATTCACTAGCTCAAATCCTCCACAATTTCAGAAAACACGCTCCTGCTAATTCTTGTTATTGTTTGATATTAGTCGGTGATTGAGAAGTGTGCAAAGTGGAAACGTGCTGTTCTGATTATATCAGTAATAAGTTGAATATTCCAGCTGGGACTGCTGCCGTCGGCGGATACGGCGATCAAGACCAAGTATCGATCATTGCTGTCGGACGGAGAGAAGAAGCGGCTCACGTTCGCTGCGGAGGTGGGTGGTATTATTCTTTAAGACCGCCATCTGAAGCGAAATTTACTAAAGGTTGTAATTTTCAAATTCGCAAGTAGCCAGGATAGCATGGTAGAGAATATAGAGAAAATATAAAGAATTTTTTATTCCTTACCACCGAGCGAAACCGATTAAGAATCACGTAGCAGGCTGGAAATATACGATCAAGCAAGTTGGAATTGTCGTTAGGCTGAGACCATTTGTAGTGGTGATGTGACATGAAAGTCACGGTTTTCGCGCAGGGCGGTTGTGATTATACAATTGTGAGGCAGCTAACAAGTTCACTGAATGAAACGCTACTTGCTTGTTTCAACGTTTGCTCTAGTGTGCTGGAATATCCTTACTAACAGTGCAGTTGCCACATAATTCATTGAAAAATATCAAAAACTAATACTGGTAATCCTGAAAAGACCCATTGCTTTTCATGCAAGCGTTAACGTCCGGTTTTCCTGTTTCATGAGCCACTCAAATGATTGGGAAAGATTGCTCTCACAATGATCCTTTGATTGGGTTCACCTGGAATAATTATTTTAGCAGTATACTAACCTCCATCTGCTCAATGTCAGATCCTCACCTCTCCTCCTCTTCTTCTGTGCGACTTCCTCGCGTTTCAAGTCGTGACGGTGCGGATTTATATTTATTATTTTATATTATTATTACTGAGAAATGATCAATATTCCGTATTTTTTCTCTGTATAATCGGTATTTTTCGGTCTTTTTTGATAAGCTAGCGAATTTCGTTCAACAATCGTTCTTGTACTTCAGTCTGATCTCAAAAAGTGGCAGTAGGTCGGGTAAGAAGTATTTGGCAATATCGTTTCCGTCCTCCTCTCGCTCTCTCGCTCACCAAAGTTCTCATCCGATGTAATACCCAAAAATAACAAATCAGTAGCGCGCCGCGATGTTGCTTTCTCTGTTTCATAAAGTTTTTCAAGGTGCTGAAATCGCTCGCTCGCCGCAAGGGCATGCCCATCCTGCTCACCATCCACCAGCCGTCCTCGCAAGTGTTCGCCCTGTTTGACAGGTGAGTTATCGATTTATTGGTTGATACAGGTGTATGGTAGAAGCAGATATTGATTTGTTTTGAATAACCTATCGATTGATAAGGCGTGATTACGGTGGCAACCAGTAATCGGCTGCACACTCGTCCTGATACTTTATAATCCGCTTATGCTCAACCCAATTATCGATCGCAGGATCTGCCAGATGGCGGAGGGCCGAGTGGCGTTCGATGTGAAGGGATCTCCTAGGAACCTGCTCGAGGCGACGAGCATGATGCTGGAGGACGGCTTCCAGCTGATGCAGAGGAACGTCGCGACGCAGGTGATTATCGATTTGTTGTTGTTGTTGTTGTTGTTGTTGTTGTTGTTGTTGTTGTTGTTGTTGTTATTGTTGTTGTTGTTGCCTGATATACTTGCGTAGCATACCGTGGCACAGGTATGATTGTGTAAAGCTCGATAATACTCGGCGTTTACAATTATGCGCCACGCGTAAAATGATGACTGGTCGTGTGCAGTTTCACATTTGCAGGTATTGGAACTGGGATTTCGTACGGTGACATCAAGTTTTGATTACATTCATTAATAACTGTGCAATTAATTTAAAGCTAATTAGCTAATTACATCTGGTGAGCAGCGATAAGGTTCGTAGTTTGTAGTCTTAAGATTAATCGATTGATTAGTGCCGAAATCAGTATTTCTGGTCTTCATCCAATTTTCTTTCTGCTCTTTGGCTCTATTATTGTAGCATAGCGACGGGGGGTTTGTCTAATTCCAACTGTAGAATTGATAAGTAGCGTTGTTCCAGCGAGTGAAGGGGAAGGGTGAGTGGAAGAGAGAGGGATGGGAGAGACATACTCTATAAAGATCAAAGATTCAATTGCAGGCCTCATCTCTGGGCATCTTTGACGTCCACAGCGACTGGGACGAAATGGAGAAGGCGGACCAAAGATCATTCGACGGGAGAGATCAAAGATCAATCGATACGAGAGATCAAAGATCAATCGGAGGAAGAGAGCAGAGATCCTTCACAGTCGCCTCTGCGAAAACGGCGAGATTCGAACAGTTTAGAATTTTCGCGGTGATTTGGGGCCGCTCAAGCTTTTCATGAAGGTGTGAAGTTGTGATGCGTCAATAACCTTCTGATTTGCGTTCCAAAACATCCGCATCACTCAATGTTTCCTCAATACTATTTATTTATTTAATTAGTTAATTGATAATATTTTAAATATGGTTTGAATATTATAATTAATTAATCCCAATCGTCAGTCGCCCACTCTCGCTCTGCTCGACGACTCGATGCTCTCTGAACCGTCGTTTGAGAGCGAGGTAAGCCAGAGTTTAGGCTCTCTCAATTTCACACGCTCTCTCATTTCTTGGTGCTAACAAGGGAATGGCCTATCGTGAATCGACTCAGCTTTTGATGCTCTTTCGAATGGTATATATCCAAATTCGTGGCCATATATCCCAATTTCGTGGCAAGGTAAGACCATTCCTAAGAGAGCGTGCAAGATGGAGAGACGACGAGGCGTACTTCGATGAATATTAGTTAATTGCAGAGGAGTGTCGAGTTGGGCACCGCGAGTGCCGATGACTTCCTCACGCCCGTCCAGTCGCAAGGTTATTAGTTAGTTAATTAATTAATTAGGTATTTTGTAAGTTTTTGATTAGTTAATTAGTCAATAGCAAGGTCATTCTAGTACTTCCTTGATTTCAAGCTACCTTTTGTATCTTTGAATCCTAAAATTTGCTTCACCCGTCAAGCTCTCTCTTCGATTTTATTGTAAGGTTGTTTTCGAGAAGCGAATAATTTCCCGAATTTTGTCGATGACTTGACAATATTGTTAATTAGCTTCCTACTAATTAATCAACTAATTGGTAGTTAGGTAGCACGATCATGACGTTATCGATTGACCGCTGGATTGAAACGGTAATGAGTACGGTAGTAATTATCGATTATCTGCAGGTCCCGTATCGATGTTCGCCCCTGTACAGCCTGCCGGCACAGGAGACACCACGGCGGACTCGAACAAGATTGCGAGTACGGTAGTTTTATCGATTAGGATGCGTGATCTGACTCCTGCGTGATTGTACGAAAATACACTATAAAGGCCGACTTTGAGTTTCCGCATTTGCAAATATTCAATTCACATGTGGAGGTTTGTCAACTAATGGATTGATGCTCTGTTTTCGCGCATGCGATTTTCTTGATACTTAAATTCTTTGTGCTTTCGAATAGTTCAATAATTTCAATTGATAGAGCAGGAAGCGTAGTTATCTCTTCAATAATGATAACGGCAGGCTTGCATATTCTCACATCGTACTTGAACTTGAAGTAACTTGACAATGAAACTTACTGTACTCGAATTAAATACTGTTCAGTGAGTACCGTATCCTCATTCCAGCCTTCGCGACTACCGTATCGATCGTGACGAAGAAGCTGGAGGCAGCGGATAAGAGGAGGGAGGAGAAGCGAGAGAAGGATATGGAGAAAGTTAGTTTTTAAAATATATTTAGTGATTGCGATTGCGGGTTTTTTTATTTATCGATTTTTCCAGATCGCAGCTCCTGCAGCGAAGAAGCCGAAGTGCGGCAAGAAGGATACGGTAACGCCCCAGCCCAAGAAGGAGTCGGCTGATATGGTGTTTGGATCAATCAATGCAATCAATAATGGATCGATACCGTATGAAGCATTGTCGTTGCAGGAGAAGTCGAGTGGACGCAAGGGCAGAAGCGCCGCGAGGGCTGCAGCGAAGTCGCAGGTTGACGAAACGCCCAAGGGACAGGAAGAGGTACGGAAATCGCGGTTTACGGTAGTTTACGGTAAGGTACGGTAGCTTCTTCGTTGCAGGAAGAGAAGTCGAGTGGACGCAAGGGCAGAAGTGCGACCAGGGCTGCAGCGAAAGCGCAGGAGATTGAGGAAACTCCCAAGAGAAGCGGAAAGAGACAGGAGGTACGGTAGTCAGGGAGTACTGTATCGACGGTGGAGTACGGTGGTTTATCGATTGCCTTTGCAGCCCGCGAAGGAAGTGAGAACGCCCGGAGAGGGAGGCATGAAGGTGAGTTGAACAGTTCAGTGATGCTCTCTCGATTTACCATGCTCTCTAGTTCGGTCAGTATCGTAAGAATATAATCGGTTCCGCTAGTGTACGACTCTTTCCTACCGTTGGCTTGATGCCAAGCCACTCCCCTTTTCACTTTCACTCACGTTTTCGCACGTTTGCCGAAGTTTATACAATTTTAATTAGCTATAACTCGATTCTACGCCACTAGATAGGCAGGAACGAAACAACAAAATAATTTTTCAAAAGCGCAGCGCTGATCGATTATTGTGTTCCGAACGATTCAGTTCGTAAGGTACCTGCTAAACACAGTATTGACAAAGCTGAGCATTCGAAACGCACGATAAGAGATCATGGAGAATGGAGAGAGTGATGATTTTCGAAAATCAATAAATCGATACTTGCAGACTCGCTACGGTCAGGACAGAAGAACGTTGGCCGAGTCGATGATGTAGATGGTCGATCGATACTACTCTCTCAATTTCACGTACTATCTCGCTCTGCCTGACTACGGTACCGTATCTAGATCGATATTTCTGTCGTTTTCCATCTTTTCAATCTCACGTACTGTCTAATTCTGTCTAACTTCCTGTTGTTATTACGGTACTACCGTACTCATCTCCATTTCACGTAATATATCACTTTGTCCGATTTTCTGTTACTACCGTACTCATAGCTCTCCATTTCACACACTATCTAGCCCTGTCTGACAGACGAGAGAGTGTGGGAATGTGAGAGAGTTTCATTATTTGTTATCCACCCTGTGCAATGTTGTTTCACTTTTCGCTAAGTTATTGTGTGCTCATTCACGATGTTTCGATTTTCCTTTTCGTTGAATTTCCCGATAAAAGCTTGGTCCCGATTCTTGTCTTCCGTGATGAAACAATGCGTCATTGTGAGCCGCTGTGAAATATCCCTTCACCTCTTAAGAATCGCAATACCGTCACTCTCTCTTGAATTTCTATAGTGCATGCTTGACCCTCTCCTGGATGACAGAGAACTTGATATTTTGGACGATGAAATGATCTAGAAGCTTTTCTATAACGAGGTCGTTGTTCACACTGCGCATAAGTTGTTTATTTTTGGCCGTAACGTTAAAAGGACCTATTTCTGACGTCACCTTTGGCTAAAGTACAAACACCGAAGCAGCAAAAGGATGGTTGATGCATCTCCAGCAGACTCGATCGGCTTCCCTGCTCGTATTACTCCAGAAATTCGATTGTAAAATGTATTTGCAACTTGTTTATTGATTGTGCTGAATTTACATGTAACACGCGAATATCAGGGTGGTATTGCTGGCTTCAACATGTCCATGTTTATTTATTTCTGTCCTGATCTGGGTCTTCTGCTAACGCCCTTTCAGTACTGTCCATTCCAGCTCTTGCCGGATAGCGAACGATTTTCAAATGGAAAAGAAGCCGTCACGTGAAAGAGCGCTTCAAAAATGCTTAGGCCTCCGTCTCATAACCTTTAATGGTCCAAAAAGTCGACAATAATTTGAAAATAAATGAAAAAATATGAAAAGTTTTGAAAAGTCAAGTGGCGATAGACTTGATGGTGATGATGGATACTGTATTGTAGTGGTAACCGTCGCGCCCTACCACATGCATTGTTTTGTTTTGTTTTGTGTGCTCTTTGTTTCTTTCTGAAGATTTTCTGGATAGTGGTCATTTGGTAGGAATGTTCGGATTGTATGCTCAGCGTTTGTTTAGCTTTTTTTAAATCAATAGGGCTGTCCATTAATCCCGTATTCTATTTTCTTTTTCAGTGCCCCTTGTATTTTCCATGTTCTGTTCGATTTCATGGCCGCCAACTTATTTTATTGATTCCAGAATGACTTCTTCCTCCGAACCGAGTAAGCCCAAGACTAAGGCGGAGAAGATCAAGCAGGTTTGTGTCCGTTTTCTCCTTGATCTTTCCATTTTTGATCAAATAACTCTATTCGTTTTTGTCGTTGTTCACTTCTAATCTATTAAACGTCCAATTCAGGAGAAGGAGGAGGCGGAGCGCAAGGGGCGCGAGGAGAAGGCGAAGAAGGAGCCCAAGAAGGAGCCGGAGCTCATCGCCCTCGAGAGTGCGTAGATAACCCTAATTTCGTAATTATGATGAAATTATTATGAAGACAAACTTTGTTTCCTTTTATTTAATTGTTTTCCATTGTTGTAATGTTTCGTTGTTCTGAAAGGGCTTTTGGGGCGTCACTCCCATTCGCGCTCTCTAGTATTTGTCAATTTGTTTTCACGAATTTCTTCTGATCCTCCTCATTCTGCTCGTTTGTTATGTTACTCCCCTCGTCCAATTTGCAGCCGTTCGCGATCACTTCTTCGCACTCGACAAGGGCGACACGCACGTGCTCGGCCGCGCGCTGCAGATGCTGCACAAGACGTGGAAGGCCATGACGCCCGAGGTTAATTAGTTAATTAATTAAATTAATTATTAATTATGCCGTTAGTTAACATCCAAACAGCTGCTAGGTGCAAGCGCATCGTCTTTGATGATATATTGTGTCATTGCGTTTTAGTATTTTTAAACAGAGTCAATCTAATTAGTAATTAATTAATTAACCCCATCCCAGATCCTGCATCGCCTGCTGATGTTGCACTCGGCCGGCCCGGTGAGGGACGAGCTCGTCTCCCTCCTCCCGCCCAGGTAGGAGAATTCGGCTCACATGGATTTTTTTGTACAAATGCTCCATTGCCGAGACTTTACTGTTCAATTCGTGTTGCAGCTCTGGAATTTACTTTAATTTTAAATTCTCTCTCGATAGTGAGCCATAATCTACTGAACTTCTTTCACTATTATTCTTACTAATTAATTAATTGCAGACCCACTCCGGCGCCCGCGACGCCCTCGAAGGAGGCGGCGAAGGAGGTGCCGATGGAGGTGGATGGAGCGGACAAGTCGGCTGGCGCCGCCCCGGTCGCCGCCACACCCCCGCCCATCACTCTCAGGTTATAAAGTCTATGGAACATAAGGTCTCCGGGCTTGTATGGTAGATTGTGCTAGGTATCTATCGAGTGAGACTTGTTATTATCCGGCTTAATGCGTAAACTGGCGAGGGCGGGGGAAGCTAACGGTGGATGAGGATGAAGCAGGGGAAACGACTGGCCACGCCCCGCCCATCGCGCGCTGGTAATGATGATGAAATATTTCGTAAAAGCAACTTCGACAAGGATGTTTCGAAAGGGCGCACACCATTTAGGAAGTTTTTGAGTCGTTTTTTTTCCAATTTTTTTCCAATCAATTTTTCTGCGCAGCAGTAGTGTATGGTTTCCTGTAATATATATGTAAATTCCTTTCCTCGAACAACAGAAGCAGGTAGTCATAACAATTTTTCATGAAACCACGTCTGGGGAAGAATTTCTTTCCAAGTTTTTCGAAAGGCCCTTCTCCAAGTTTTTTTTCGAGATGTTTCTCACTTA
>LS508265.1:112234-122662 GCA_900490845.1 Pristionchus japonicus | reverse complement strand
TGGGGGTCCAGAGATTTCGCGGTTGGGCGTTACAGTCCGCCCCTCGTAGACGCGCAACGGCCTCACGATGGGTGGACTAGACAGTAGACGAGTGAGGGGAGTGAAAAGATAGGGAGGAGGATGACAACCAACAAACAACGCGAAAACGATTTCAATGCGCGCGTGAGTGAACTAGGAACAGGAACATTTCGTTGTCTTATTTAGTGCAATAGAACTAGCGACCTTCGGCCGCTATCATGTTCGCCGGGTTGCGTTTTTTTAATGGGGATTTGAAAAGTGGGCCATTCATTAGGTTGCGTTGAGCGTTATCCATTTTTTTTAGCCGAATGCACAACGTTTTATCTAGATTACATCATATTGCATAGTGATGACGAAATTCTAAATTTATTTTGTTGAAAGATTCGAGAGTTATTTGTCTATGCTGAACGAAGGTCGCTCATATACTAAGGTTAGGGACCGTGCTGTCTCGTATAGCAATGTGAAAGGTTCGTGTGGATAGCAGTGGAAGAAAAAGTTGCGACGGAGCCACGAAGTGGCGGACCACGAAGTGGCACACATTGCCATCGAGATAGTCTCCACGATACAAAAAATCGATTTTTTTTTTGCTGAGTGCACAACGCTTGATCTAAATTACATCAGATTGCGTAGTGATGACGAAATTCGGCTGGCGCTTTGATGAGCAATCTTCGAGGTGCCTTTTGCAAAAGTATTCAGCGATCATCGGTTGTCGTTGTATCGGATTTTGAGTCATCAACAATGTCTTGCCGGAATGTACTTGCAGGCCCTTCTGCACATGCTTCCATCAGTTTCCTCATTATCTTTCCGAGATCTTTCCTGCTCTTTGTAGATACTTGGCCCATTCGCTTCCTGGTCTCTTGAATCCTATCACTCTTCTGAAGTATTTCTGAAAGTTGGCGAGACAAGCAGGATTTTGCGAAATGTTGTTCTTCTTCTTGCTGATTTGGAAACGCTAACAAATGATCCGAAAGTGCTGAATTCCCAATTTCTAGTGCTACTCATTCACATGCTTGCTACTCTGTCCTGGGATGATTCTTTGCGCGAAATTCAAGTCATTCTGATCTTCCTGGCAAGCGTTCACCGGTTATGCTTCACAAGCAGCGTTTATTCCGAACTTTTGCTCAACTGTCGAAGTAGTATTATTATGGTTCATTTGCGTAGTCTTACGCAAATGAACCATAATAAATATGAATCCAACTTCAAACCATATTTCCTTTCATTTTTTTCATCCATGCAATCGAGGCATAATTTTATCGACAATTTGTAACCATTTACTCGAATAAAAAAAGTACATTACAATTACAATTATTTATCAACCAGGGTATATAGGGGAAAAGTATCGCGTAGATCTTCGCCAAACTTAGGTGGAGGTCCGTCGCCTCGATGACGAATCGGTTTGGGGCGTGGGGCTTCGGGGAAGCAGCAGGTTGATTTAAACATCATAGACGCAAGAGAGAATCAGGAATGAAGGAGATAAAGGGTACGGATAGAATATGAGACCGGAAAGGCTTGGGTTAGCTAGTAACGAATTCAGCAGATAGCCCTTTAATAAATTATATGTTTGCGAACAAATAGATGAATAATCAGAACAAAACGAATCCGAAAAAAAATGAACAATGAGATAATCATGTCAAAATACTAACAATGGATCTCGTTATCCTTATCCATCTCGACATCCTCACTATCCTCGCTTTCTGCTTCTTCTTCCTCCTTCGCTCGCGTTTCTTCTTCAGGATTATTGAATCCAAATGGAAAGACTTTGCCGTAGATATAGAATCCTTTCTCGTTGACTGCTTTGTATCTTTTGAGTTCTGGAATTGTCTTGATACCAGTAGCAGTTCTTTTGAGATTGATTCGTCTTGTTTCTACTGAACTACCGCTTTTAACCACTCTCCGGAAGTTCTTGAAGCTAATAATCTTCTTGGCCTCATAATCAAGAGTTTGTCCTCGAATCTTCAGTATATGCGAAACTTCTCCAGTCTTCTCATCGATCAGTTCAAGGCCATATTGCTTCGCGCCACCGAAGACTGCTCTCTTGATCAGCTTGCCGGGCGTTTCATCCGTAAGTTTTCCAAGTCCATCGCCGAGCATCGATTTGAAGGGATTCTGGCTTTCGTCGCGAGGAATGACGGCAATGATCGAGTCAGTATCATTGTAAAGACCATTTCCGTTTGAAGCCTCAAGCATTGAATATAGAATAAGCCTTGCATGACTAGTAATATAGCATGCCAAAGGCAAATTTCCAAAGGGGGTCGAATGAATCTCTTCTACGTTCAACTTCAAGGAGACGATGTAGAGGTCGACGTCAATCTCGTGATAGGTTGCGACGCGATTCATCTTAGTACTCATGATTTCGATGAATTCATCTCCATCACAGAACAATGTCGTTCTGACACTCGGGTTCTGAGCGTATTTGCCCCAGCTTGTATTCAATAGGAGCTTGGATACGCTTCGAAGGGCCGGATTATCCTGGATGTCATCGATTGTGAGATCAATGCCCATCGTCTCCTTGTAGTTTGCAAGGCATTTCTTCTTATCTTCGTCGTTCTTCACCCATTTAGGCCATCCACTGCTGCTGATCTTGATGGTGTAGAATGTCTTGACGTAGTCTTTGAATAGAGTATTGCTGAACGTCTTCCATATCCAAACTTCGTAGTAAGCTAGGATGACGTAACCGAGACTGATCGCCTTCCTCAGCTCCACGTGGGTCCAGGTCCCGACGATCGATCGTTCATCTTCCGTATGCTTGCATTTCTTGCCCAACTTCTTAGATCCGCAAGATTTGCATAGCGTGAACATGAGAGTATTGTTCATCTTGACAGCAAGAAGAGGATAGCGCAGAGTCTGTGGTGGCAAGATTCGCACATGCCCCAATCCAGTGTACGGGAAGTCTCTTGATGGCACGGGCGGGAAATCATTCTTTTGATCTCTGCTGGCCCGATTGGTAGATCACAGGTAGACATGACTGTTGGATAAAGCGAATTGACATCATAGTAGACTATCTTCTTATCATTCGTTGATTTAGCAAGTCTTGCATGGGCCTCTGTCCTTCCGCCTTGCATCGAAGTCCGAAGTACCAGCCTTGAAGATTCGCAATTACTGAAGAACGTTCGCATCTCCTTGCTGCTAGATAATTGTTTCTTCACGTCGCATTCCCACGCAGATATCACTTCGTAGGCTTCTGATAGTTTCTTCTGTCTGTCCATGGCCATGGCATACAAGACTCCGAAACTCTGTTGAGCGAGCTTGTTTAATTCATGGGAAGCGAAGCATTTGGGGCATCCATGATGATAACAGCCGTAGAATTCGTAGATAACGGGCTTTCCATCAGAACGACGAATCGAGAATCCATCAACATGAGTTGTAATAGATGGAAGTACGATTTTCTTCTCTCCTCCATTTTCAACATGTTCAATATGATCGCCTGTTTGCTGCATCTGCCATTTAATCCATCTGATAGCGATATCACTCTGCTGACGATTGAAGGAGAATCCATTGTCCGGGAAGTTGCAGAGTTCACCAGGTTTGGTATGATCGCATCGAAGAATGAAGGCCGTGAATGACGCCAATGTGACAGCTGCTGGAATCGGATCCCATGACGTTAGTTGCAGCATTGCATGTCGATATTCAATCAGTCCCATCAGAAGAAGATAGACGTCTTTCTCGCAGTACGATATCAATTCTTCATCGAATTGGAAGACGTACTCGTCGGCATTATGACCGTTGTACCACTTGAGGAAGTCTTCTCTCTTCTCTTCCGTCTTCGCGTCGATATTGTAGTATTTCAAGGCCGGCAATCCTTGGAATGACGAGTGATACCATCGTTCTTCAATTAGTAGAAATGGAAATTCTCCTTTGTCATCGCATGATTTCAGTCCGAATGCCTTCTTGAAGCTGCCGAGTGGTAGAGGAATTAAATTATATGAATCTCGTAGATGTAGTGTGCATTCATTATGGATTACAGTTCCGAATATGATTCTTCGTCCTTTCATGGAAACGTCAGGCTTGATCTTCTTCCTGATCATAGCTTGCAGCAGCAGCAAATAATCATATCTTCCGCCAAAGTGGGCGAATAGATAACTTCCGTCGTGATGAGGTTGGAATAGCCAATCGATGAAGTCGCTCAGAATATCCTTTGAATCGGAATAGCTTATCACCAGCTTGTCTTGGCCGCATTTTGGACAAGCCGCATTCTTGTTGGTTCTTCTTGTCTCGAAACAATCGTAGCAGGCCTTTCTAGCAGCGACGCAGACGACTTCATGATTATCCAGATATTCGAATGTCCCGTCTTCCTTCTCTTTTGATTGGGAACACTCGAGATCGAATGCAATAATTTTGACAGTCTTCTCCTTTTCCTTGTATCGCTTCTTCGCAGCTTCCGTAGGTATTCTTGTGTAGCAGGCATGGGTCTTGATAGGTTCGACATGTCTGCAGCAGCGTAGGCAATATTGGGAATTTCCACAAACATGGACTTCGCCTTTAGAAAAATTATTCTTGTTGTAAAATCTGTTGCAAAGTTTGCAAAATTGAACGATATTACATCTACTTCCTCCATTATTCGACTTCTTTCGATGTCGTTCGAAGCATTGAAGTGATAGGAACATGACGTTGCAATTGTCGCATTGCTTGGCATACTCTTCATCAATTGCATTGCAAATCAGTACGGATTCTCCACAAGAACGGCAAGTCCAATCGCAGCGATGGCTGTTTTTGAATCTGTTGATCTCCAAACAGTCAAAGCAGAATGACGATTTCTTCAAGAGTTTCTGCATATTTCGAGGAACATCAAAATGTCCATCAATTTTAATGATTACTAAGTTTCGTTCAGAAGGGGTTGAACCGCTCCAGAGACGATTGCAGCCTGCATCCGAAATTTCGAATAAATGGAGTCGATACTTTTGTCTTCCATGAATTTCATTCAGAGATCTCTGAATATGCTTGACATCCTCGAGTCCGTAGGAATCCTTGATCTTGATCCGAATTGTTTCCATGAATTTATCAATTTCTCTCCGTTGGGAATCGTACTGGTTGTCGACGAGTTTCTTAATCAGGGCAGTGGTTTTCTTCATGACTTCTGAATCCTCCTTATCCGTAGAATGACGATCGAATCCTTTCCATTTCAGTTTGAGATATTGCAGATCAGCTTTTGCTTTCGCTAGCACTATTGCTCTTAGCAATGATATCTTGTCGATAATTTTGAGTAACCCTGCTTTTCTTGAATAGCTTCCGTCGTTTATGCTGGTGGATGGTTCGTCGTTATCGATGTTATCAATCATATCGTTGACGTTGTCGTTGCTGTCGATATTGTTGCTGTTGCTGGTAGTATTATTGTCGTCGATGATGTCGTCGTTGTCGTTATTTTTGTCGATATAGCTGCTGCGGCTGTTGCAGTCGATATTGTCGGTGGTAGTTGTCGTTGTCGCCGATGCTGTCGATGCCGTTGTATTGATGCTGTTCTTGATATTGTCGTCGTTGTCGTTGTCGTGGTTTCCGGTCGTTGTGTTCAGCATTATTCTTGTGTAGATGTCGTTGTCGTTGTAGTCGAAGCCGATATGGCAATAAAATAAATCAATAAGGAAATGGACTGAATAGAAGAAATTGGAGAGAAAAAAATCGAAGTAGTAAGCGGTTGAGTCAGGTATCAACAATGAAGAGAATGAATGAGTTAGAGAAAATAATATAAAGGGTTGGTCAGAGTTCAAAGAACGACTAAATGGATGAGTCAGAGTTCAAACAACTAAAAAAGCTGACTCAGAGCTCAAAGAACAACTAAATGAATGAGTTAGAGTTCAAACAACCAAAAAAAAGCTGAGTCAGAGCTCAAAGAACAACTAAATAAATGATTCAGAATTCGAACAACCAAAGAATATAACTGCGGCAGAGTTCAAGCAATCAAAGAAGAAAGCTGCGTGAGATTTCAAAGAACAAACTAAATGAATGAATCAGAATTCGAACAATTAATGAATAAAGCTGCGCCAGAGTTCAAAGAACAACCAAAAAAAGCTGAGTCAGAGCTCAAAGAACAACTAAATGAATGAAGCTGAGTCAGTGTTCAAAGAATCAAAGAATGAAGCTGCGCCAGAGTTCAAAGAACAACCAAATGAATGAAGCAGAGTCAGTGTTCAAACAATCAAAGAATGAAGCTGCGCCAGAGTTCAAAGAACAACCAAATGAATGAAGCAGAGTCAGTGTTCAAACAATCAAAGAATGAAGCTGCGCCAGAGTTCAAACAATTAATGAATAAAGCTGCGCTAGAGTTCAAAGAACAAATAAATGAATGAATCAGAATTCAAAATAATCACAGAATGAAGCTGCGCCAGAGTTCAAACAATTAATGAATAAAGCTGCGCTAGAGTTCAAAGAACAAATAAATGAATGAATCAGAATTCAAAATAATCACAGAATGAAGCTGCGCCAGAGTTCAAACAATCAAAGAATGAAGCTGAGTCAGAGTTCAAACAACCAATGAAGAAAGCTGCGCCAGAGTTCAAAGAACAAAATAGATGAAAAAGGCTAAGTCAGGATACCAAATAAACAAATTCAATAAGAATTTTAAAAAGTAAATTGTTGAAGGGGTAAGATAAGTCGTATGCGAATTCAATTTAGAGATGACGCGCGTATGCCGGAAGAGAAAAGGAGATTAGCAAATATAGATATAGGATGGGGGCAGAAAATATGTTCGATCAACACTGCTGCAGTTTTCTGCTTTTGAACAACTATGGTCTATTATATTGTGATGACTAATTTGACCTAATTAGAATAGTCTACCAGAGAAAAAAAGAAAATCGAGAGAGTAGAGACGGTAGAGAAAAAGTGAACTTTCACTATAAGTTCAGCAAAACAGATGACTCATCAAAGAAAAAGAAAAAGAAGTATTGTGCTTTTTGTCAATGTATCTTTCCCTTTCTATGTAGATCCTTGGTCTTTGATCTCGGTGATACTAAATTATGGCTGTTAGAATTGCCCCAGAAGGACTTTCAATCTTTGTTCGAAATGACTCTTCCTTTCCACGTAGATCCGAAAATTAGATAAGACAAGGTATGAAGCTAGCCAGGTGAACACTTTGCGAAGCAGATCTACAGAAAATGCGACTGCTTCTGATAAAATAGACACGATTTAAGCCTTGGTCTTTGATCTCTTGGTGATACTAAATTATGCATGTTAGAGTTGCCCCAGAAGGCATTTCAATCTTTGTTCGAAATGACTCTTCCTTTCTATGTAGATCCGAAAATTAGATAAGACAAGCTATGAATGTAGCCAGGCGAACACTTTGAGAAGCAGATCTGCAGAAAATGCGTCTGCTTTTGATGAGATAGACACGATTTAGGCCTTCGTCTTTGATCCCTTGGTGATACTAAACTAAGCCTGGACGAACCGCCCAGAAGGCCTTTCAATCTTTGTTCGAAATGACTCTTCCTCTCTACGTAGATCCGAAAATTAGATAAGACAAGCTATGAATCTAGCCAGGCAAACACTTTGAGAAGCATATCTACAGAAAATTCGACTGCTTTTGATGAAATAGACACGATTTAGGCCTTGGTCTTTGATCCCTTGGTGATACTAAACTAAGCCTGTAAGAACCGGCCAGAAGTCCTTTCAATCTTTGTTCGAAATGACTCTTCCTTTCTATGTAGATCCGAAAATTAGATAAGACAAGGTATGAATCTAACTACTCTAAACATTCTGCTATGCACGTAAATGCAATTTTGACTTACAGATTAGCCTATTATCTATGATATTTGATTGCTAATAGAATAAATATCAATCGGATCTTTTTGAATTATCTGCATTTTTTCGACCCCTTTTTCTTTTTGACACTCGCCTTTTTTTTCTTTTACGCTTAGTCATCCGCCAAAAACATCATTCAATCAAGCGATAAAACGCTTAGTCATCGATCAAACATCATTCAATCAAGCGATACAATGCTGAGTCATCTATCAAAGTTTATACAACCAAGCGACAAAACGCTTAGTCATCGACCAAAGATCAATCAATCAAGCGACAACACGCTTAGTCATAGACCAAAGATCAATCAAGCTAGCGACAAAACGCTTAGTCATACACCAAAGATCAATTAATCTTGCGAACAAAACGCATAGTCATAGACCAAAGATCAATATATCTAGCGACAAAACGCTTAGTCATAGACCAAAGATCAATCAATCAAGCGACAAAACGCTTAGTCATAGACCAAAGGTCAATCAATCTCGCGACAAAACGCTTAGTCATAGACCAAAGATCAATCAATCTCGCGACAAAACGCTTAGTAATAGACCAGAGAGCTATCAATCTAACGACAAAACGCTTAGTCATCATTTTCTTTCTTTCTCTGCGCTCTCTCTGTTTTCATTCTTTTGCGAGATAAAAGAGATCGTTTTCCAAAAAATATTATTTCGGCGATGTCTCAAACTGATGCTGGAGATCTACATTCATGGACAGATGTCCCTTCGGAAGCTGAGCAAGTGCAGATATTCGGCTTTCCCCTCAAGTTCTTCAGAAATGAGAAGAAAATACGTGAGGATGTCATTGGGGGAAAGCAGAAGAAGACCCGATACTCAATCTCAGGATTTTCGCTTAGGAATCTGATGGAGACTAATGCATCGATAGAGGAAACGTTCGTTGCTACTATCAATGCATATATCAAAGAAGTAATCGATCTACTCGAAATCAAAGCGAATACTACTACTCTTGTAATGCATCATAATGGATTACGTGAAATTGATGAGTCATTATTTGTTCATCTAGGCAATAATATTAATCCAGGAGAGGCGATACTGACATTTATCGAAAGATTTGCTCAGTCAAATGATAATATTAGAATGTGTGACGAGATCGATTTCGATCTGTGGGCTGATCTAGGAAAGATGTGATTTATTGCATCACGTTTTCACACATTTCTGTCTTTTGCGCTAAAACATAGGGAATTGTTTATTGCAATGAAGGATTGCGAACTAGCTCGATTTGTCATATTTCTTCGCTATGCTTTGTTCTAATTGATACGTATCCGATGAAGTAAGATTTTCTTCATGGCATTCCTTGATGGAAAGTAATATGAAGAAAGCAAACAATAAAACAAAAGATGAGTGGCTTTTTATTAGAAGCAGTAAGATGCGGACTATAAAAAAATCCTATTTAGTTCCTTCAGTTATCTTACGAAAAAAAAAATTGATATCTGTCCGAAAGCAGCATTGTATTATTTTCAATAATTATGGCTCGAAATCACGGACAAAAAATGATTGAAAAGGAAATAGGGCTTGAAGTTGTATTCAGATTTATTGTGGTTCATTTGCGTAAGACTACGCAAATGAACCATAATAATACTACTTGTCGATAACATCTTCGGAATGAATTAATGAATTTATCAGTTTCGTTTTCTGGTCTCTTGAATCCTATCACTCTTCTGTAGTATTTCTGAAAGTTGGCGAGACAAGCAGGATTTTGCGAAATGTTGTTCTTCTTCTTGCTGATTTGGGAACGCTAACAAATAATCCGAAAGTGCTGAATTCCCAATTTCTCGTGCTACTCATTCACATGCTTGCTACTCTGCCCTGGGATGGTTCTTAAGGCGAAATTCAAGTCATTCTGATCTTTCTGGCAAGCGTTCACCGGTTATGCTTCACAAGCTGCGTTTATTCCGAACTTTTGCTCAACTGTCGATAACATCTTCGGAATGAATTAACAGAGACTTTCTGAGAGAATTTAGATAGGCCCGTACTAGGATTTTTTCGAAAAAACGCCCTAAGGCCAACTTTTTGCGTAGATTTCAAAAATCGACCTTACGAGGTCGTATCTTTGACCCCCAATTAGTTACAGCTACCGTAACCCTAACAACCGAATTCTGTAACATTGCGAATACGACTTTAAACCCCCACATATGATAGTAATTCTTGTAGCTCTCGAAAAAACAAACATTTTTGAGAAAAAAAATTTGAAAAAAATTTCGTTGAAAGTTTTTTTACGAGTTTAAAAATTTGTGTTGGCTGCCGTGTAAAATTTTAACCTTATTGCTAAAAATTTTTTTTGGTCAGTTTTTCCGCGATACTTTTTTACACCTCTGTGATTTTTTTGGGAATTTTTGAAAGGGACACATGTGGAGAAAAACGAGTCCGAATGAGCCGAACCACGATTTTTTGCTTATCTGGAGTTGCGAAATCGACTTCATTGCATGTTTTTGGTATCGGATATGATTGATTTGTTGCGTATGGGTTCCATTAAGAGACCGGATCGGTAAAAATCGAGAACCAACCGGACACTTTCCTCCCGGAACGGGGCCAGCCGTCCCATACTCTAGCGTTAGGAGGGCCTTAGGCTCACATTGCTCAGAATACCCCTTGTTCGGGGTTTCCACCATTGCAGCAGAAGAAAAAGAAATAAATATAAGAAATGTTTGAAAAATCATAAACTACAAAT
>LS508265.1:89786-104858 GCA_900490845.1 Pristionchus japonicus | reverse complement strand
AATTAGATATGTTTCATCCCTTCAATAAGATATATTTGAAATTCAATAGACAATATTCCCTGGTAATTGAATGAACCGTTTCCATCGTTTCTTGAATCGAAAGTGCGGCATATTCGAATGCGCGAGGTGCGAGAATCTCTCCTAAAGTATGCTTCCCCCGACTCCCTCTCCTCTCTATGCATATTGATGATGTTATTTAAATAATCATGATAATTAATCACTCTATCATTGAGATCACAGCTCTAGTACACAGCCCGTCAAGAGGGGAATGAATGGCGATTTACATGGCGGCGCCTAATCCAATTTCGAGAGAGGCGAGAGTGGACAGACAAAATCAATAACATATTTACGTGCAATCAGAGACGAAATAAATCAGAAGCTCTAGATGCCATGAAATAATTGATGGAAGCTTGGTAAAAACGTTGATCGATAGGGAACCTCATGGGCTATGACATACCCTAAGATCGTATTGATTAAGCAACCCGTTGAACAGTTATTGAGGGAAATGTTGCTTTTTCAAAATAGATGGCTCCTAGAAAATTAAGCATAAAGAATTAATGAAATTGAAATTAAGGAATCCGCCGAGTCAATCTGTTGGGAAGGGGTTTAGGTATAAACCTGAGCAATCGCCATATTTTAACTTGTGTTTCCGAAGAGGAGATAGCTTTTGAAGGTGCAAACTAGCAATTCATTCAACTTTAGCTGTTGCAACTCCCCTTCGGGTAAACCAATCGACGTGATTTTTGAGCATGTAGTTCCTCTAGTGGTTGCCTATCAATTAACGTTTTTACCTAAACTTTATGTTGTTTCCTGACAATTTTGTTTGAATATGTTTCACTCCTGACTGATCGCGCTCCCTCTCATTCGTTGTTTGTTTCACCGAGAAGGTCAGAGACGCAGAGGAATAAATGGGATTAGGCGCCGCCATGTAAATTGATATTCATTCCCCTCTTGACGGGCTGTGTAGTATCGAGTAAAGAGAGATCACAAGGTGCTTTAGACTCTTTGTATTTATGAAACTGATGGGGAGGCGAATAGGTAGATTGATATAGTGGCTAGGACATAATTACTTGTTTGCCTCAACGTGAATTACATTGATGTATGGAGAGAAAGAGCGCCCTTTCCATTACTCCATGCACTGGATAAGTGAACACGTCAAAATGGTGATGGCACGGTTTGGAACCCTCGTTTAGGAACCCTCGAAGAAAATTTTAGTGGATATGCGAGGAGTTCGTTTCAGAACATTTAGAAAACTTTTTGTGATAAGGTTCCTAAACGAGGGTTCCGAACCGTGCCATCACCGTCAAAATGTTCGCAGTTTTTTCGGCTTTGCGTCAGAACATTTGTCGGAGCCCGTGGCTTTTTTTCGAAAATTGTGTGCACTGTCGATTCTTTCTCGTTTCTGTTTCCTCTCCTTCTATTCTTTATTGTGCAGTGCACTCAAGAAGGGTCAAACACTATGGGCACTCGACATGGACTACGACGTCCCATTTTAATAAGAGCCGATAACCTAAGAAGCTCGATGCAAATTGGCAATATCAAATCTGATAGAATCTTTGTTCGCAATGGAACGGATTCGCATTGGGTGATAGACCCTCGCACTTTCAAATGAGCAGTAATCCTCTGCTCGATTTGGTCGTTGTGATATGGTCGGTATCAAGAAAATATTGTCTATTGAATTTCAAATATATCTTATTGATGGGATGAAACATATCTAATTCATGGGATAAAACAAAAGGGATCCGTTCTGTAAGGGAAAGGGCGCTCCTTCTCTCCAATCATCAACGTAATTCAAGTTGGGCAAGCAAGTAATGATTTTCTAGCCATTCTATCATTCTGCCTTCATTCTTCTGTACTCCATATGTGTTGTCATTTTCAGAAGGTATTGCGTATCTCTTTCCCCATTGTTCTACATGCCGTTTCTTATCTAGTCCAACAGACCAGGCGAGATTCTTGTCTTTCCATCTAGGAAGATTTTTTTCCACCAATTTTTCATGGGTCGGCCCCTCTTCCCTCAGAAACGAGACAAGTGTTTGCTCTTTCAATCTGACACTCCATAAACACCGCGAAGCTTCCGAACCATAGGTCTCTAAAAGAGCGAAGAGAGATCACAACGTGCTTTTGACTATGTGTTTTTATGAAGAGTGTTCTTTTGTTTCCCTCATCTCGAAAACGAGTTTCTAGAAACAAAGGAGATGTTCGAATGAAAAGAGAACTACGAGTTCCTAAAGGACAGAATTTGGAATAGAGTTTTGCACGATTTCTAGAGACCGAAAGAAAAACAGACTTGGCAAAATCATTTTTGAACTAGGATTCGTTTCAAAAATGGTCCTTCAATTCATTCAATTCGAATTCCATCGTTGGAATCAAAAAAATAAGATAAAGACTCGATGCCCCATCGAGTGTGGGGGAAAGGAGAGGGAGGCGGGGGAAGAATACTTAGAGGAGACTCTCGCACCTCGCACATTCGAATATGCCGCACTTTCGATTCAAGAAACGAGGGAAACTGTTCATCCAATTCGATCTCCATCGTTGGAATCAAGAAATTCTTGTAATCAATAAGCGGCGATAGGAGTGAGAATTCAATTGGAATGAACGTCATTGAAAGGATTAGGCACGAATCAATTTTTCTTCTTCGCTCTCGTTGGATGATTATCTGTAATCACCATCAGGCTCGTGAGCCTTCCACCATCTCTGGTGCGCCAACCCAACTTGGAATCAAGCACAGTGGCATTTCCAACTTGGAATCAAGTACAGTACCCCCACCTGGATTTCCCAACTTGGAATCAAGTACGAGAGAGTGCCTGGACTGAGAGACGCAGAGAAGACAGAGTTGTAAAGTATAAGCCGTCGCGTCTAGAGTGCAGCCTCCCCATAAGGTCCCCTTTCGCAGCACCCTCAAACCCAAACTTGAGCGCGACGGCGCCTAACCGACTACGGTTCCGGCGGGACCGTCTTTTGGATGAGACCGGCCCCACACGGTCTTATCGCGTGGTGCTCGGTTACGGTACAAGGCAGCTTCTGCTGTCTTCAATCAATAATGATCTTTGGATGGAAGGAAACAGGGTGGCGCTGCCGTAACCAGGCTCCGCCCCCTGGCCGATCCAACTTGGAATCAAGTACTTTTCCAACTTGCCATCAAGCTTGGAGGCAAGTTGAGAATTTGCTTGATTCCAAGTTGGATTGGCACACCAGAGATGCAATTCCCTCAGGGTGCATTCATTGACTTAATATTGGCCCGAGCAGAGGTACGTAGAAGTCATTTGTTTAAGGGCGAAACCGAAAGGAACTTTCCATCGAGGAAGGAAGCATTCCAAGCCGGATATCCTGACGGATTTTTATTCTTTCATTCGCTACATTTCCGCCAATTTTCTCTCAATATTCCATGGGTTGCCTCTTCTCCTCTTTGTCGCGAGACTAGTGCTTGCTTTTTCCATCTGCCATTCCATAAACACCGCGAAACTTCCGAACCATTGGCCTCTGAAAGAGCGAAGAGAGATCACAAGATGAGTCATAACAACGTTGTTTTGTTCGATCAAAGAAACAACAACCCCTCCCCCAGTTACCTGTTCATACTTGCTCACACACATGTTGATCAATATTTACTTTTTGCAGTTTGTACGAAAAATGAATGAATAAAGGTAGATATTTCAGTGACAAGAACTTTCAGTATTTTGTACAAGGATATTCGGTTTACGTGGTAGCTAGACCGAAAATACACATCAGAGTTAGACATATCATCATAGTTCGAGAGTGCACGAATGATTGTGAGTGTTCCAGCCAAAAACATTTCCTTTAATCTTCTCCACGATCATATTCTGAAGTTTCATCATTATCTAATTAAAAACAATTTCGCTACATTTTTTGAAACGGTTACTGTAAGAGGATACTGTACTTTGACCAGAAGATGGCGTATCTACTCTTTCTCATTCTACTGAGTTATTGTACACAACCCCGAGTAGAGTCTATGGGCGGAGCTGGATGCTCTTGACGTGTTGAAGGTACTGTACACAGGGATTACTGTATCGGCTGCGCGATCGATCGAATGACAAGCACGTGAGAGGATGACTTTATGCGAGAGGGGCTGCGTGTCGTCGGGGAGGGAAGGGAAAGGGGGCGGGGTCAGAGGGGGCAGACATGAAGACAGAGTGTGTGTATGAGGGTGACGATCGAGATGACGCAGTAGAGGGCGAGGACGGGCAAGAGTTCGGCAGACGGTTTACCTCAGGCGGCAGGAGAATGCCCACTTCTGCAAAACGGTTGCATGAGAGGGAAGTGCGGTAGACAAGGTGGAGAACGACACTCACCGGCTTCGGGCCGATTCCCGTAAAGTGCTCGATTGCATCGTAGAACTGAAACAATAATGGATTTTCCGGTTCGTCCTTACTCGGTCAACACTAGTCGTTTGGCAAGCACTTGTGGAATGGGGAAAATGGAGTGGGCGAAACGCACGCGGATAAAGATCCTGTCCGCCCGAGGCTGGCCAGTATTGCGCGTGACGATCAACGTCTTCGTCTCCGCCACATCGATGACGCCTTCGGTCATGTTGAATGAGTACTGGGAGTTTTTGGTCGGGCAGACCTGTGGTGGTAGGTACTGTATAGGGACACGACAGCCCCCGTCGCCGTACCTCGAATGCCAGCCTGCGGCCACTCGAGTTGACCATCGTGTGCGTCGAGGTGTGGCCTCGCCGGATTCGGCACATATCTGAGATTGGAAGTGGATTAGAAGCGTGAGAGGATACGGTAGATGGGGCACTTCGCGGGACCGCGGAATATCGGGATTAAGCGGGAATCCTGAAGTCGTTTACTAGAGAAGTGGGGTCTGTGATGTGGTCGAAATCCACGAGCTTACATGGGGTAATAACGACGCCGAGCGACTGGTCAATACTCATTGCGCGAGGGCGACCGACTACGGCGAGCGAGCGAATGTAGAATGAGGGCGAGAGAAAAAAAGAAGGTGGGAGGTGAGCGACGATTTCATTATCGTCTTGCGGAATATTTGAGAGACACTGCGGGTGGAGGAGAATGGAGACAAATAAGTTATTGGATCGAACTAGGCGCGAACTGAAATGACATCAACTGAGGCAAATGGAGCATAGGTCGTAGATGTGTTGTTGGAACACAGGAAAAGGCGCTGCTATCTTTCCAATTTGTATGGCGGGCATGTTCAGTACGACAGCATGGGAAGGGAAGTGCTCATCCCACACGACGCGGAAAATGTGCATTATCCGCACTTTTAGCAATCACTCATTTCCCTCAATGGTTTTGTGCGTATTTGTTTTCTTCACCACTTGTTGGCATGTATTTCTGAAGTACTGATCGATCTCATACTCATTCCACACATTCGCTCCAATGTGAGGTATCCATGGGGCGAGGTGTCTGACCCAAAAAGTAGAGAAGATGCGTTTCTTCCACTGCTGAACGATACTTGATTCTGGAATAGCAAAACATCAATGACAAGAGTCAGTTTCCATCGCAATAACTCAATCTGCGCGACCTCTATCAATAATCGTTTCCCCCCCCCCCTCTTTCTCTTCTTATCTCCTTATCGGACCTAATTTTATCGCGTGATCCAGTTGCTAATTAGCAACTAGATCACGCGGTAAAGTAGGTCCGAAGAATAGATTAGGCCCTACGGACTGAACTGACTTTTAAATGTAGTCACTGGCCTAGCAGTGGGCTCCCGCAGGACGCAAATGAATAGAATACGGGGATACCTTTACCTTTACCTTTCCTTATCCTTCCTCCTACTCTTCTCTCTCGCCGCGCAATCAGATTGAAAAGCAGTTCACCATGGGAGGAAGAACGGGACGTTTAACGAACGTCTCGAAACGAGGGGGAATCCACTAACAATTAGAGATTGCAATCTGCGGCAGTGAGAAATGAGAGCAAAATCAATGGCAGATTAAAAATACATGTGAGTACAAAAATACGAAAATACATGTCCTCATCTTCCAGAAATGATGAGTCTATGCATGCTCAGAGCTTTCGACGCCTGTCAATTTCCTTGCTTTTTTTACAAAAACAAACATCTCAGTCTCAGTAAGAATCAGTTGTGTTTATGCTGCATAATCAACTGAAATCCTATCTTCGGATTGCAGAAACGACTTGTTCGTGCATCTTGACACTTGACCATTGGCATATGGATAAATATTTATTTACAGGTTACACGAATAAATAATCAAAAACACTACATTTCCACTACATTATTTCTTCTCGACAAATTCCTCATAGTCGTCATCATCAGTTGCATCCAGCATCCGTCTCTTGGCCATCTCCCACTTGGACACGTGCTCACGGACCTATCATATCGAATTTCATTAATACTTATTGTTCGTGCACATTCAAGGTTCTTTGAAACTCGTGCCAGTGTTCACATGTTTTCATCACATAAGTCTTGTCCGTAATGGAAAATCAATGCAGGTCAACGCACCTCATCCCTCTGTATGCCCACAAATTGCCTATCTCCTCCTCCACTCGCGTCCACGCCGCTCCTCACGGGCGGTCGCACGATCTGCTTTACGCCTCGGATGACCTCCTAAAATCAATATTTTAATTATATTTTAAAAAAAATAAACAACCTGATCCTCATGGGCGCTGATCTTCTCCTCAACCATCTTGTCCGTCTCGGCTATTTCCCTGACCTGAAATACCAGTGACATCAATCACTATCCGCACAGAAGAGCCAGAGTGAAACACTGATTCTGGCAAGACTGCATTGCAGTTTGTGAAGCATTACCCCTGTACGCTCTGCCAAACAAATCTACTGATGAAGCATGAGTAAGCTTGATACACTCCTGATTTTTAGCACTTTTGAATTGTCAAAAATATACAAGTTCTCTCACAGCGTCATGCCAGAAGCACGAGTTCACAGAGTGAAATCTCTCCAGACACGGGATGTACGAGATGTCAAGGAGGGTCGCGTTGCCGGAGTCCTGCAACTCATCCTGCGTTCTAATTTTGAACCTTTGATTTTCACAGCTTTTCCAAGCCACTTTTGGAATACAATTTGTATACATTTGTATACAAAGAAGCGAAAAGAATTCCATTACGAGTCTCAAACGTCGTATCATTGTTTCAGAGTTGTAAACACTTTCCAGAAATTGGGTGTAAAAATCGTACCTCCTTGCAGAAGATCAGACACTTCTCCCCCGCGAGTGTCGTGTGCACTGCATTCCTCTTGCAGCACTCGGTGTGGTCGGCACCGCGTGTGGCGCAGCTGCAAGGAAAGGGTTGAGGTACTTACCGACTTAGAGGATGGGCTCCATTGAGGATACTGTTGGGTCACTATTGCAATTGGCTGTTGTACGTCTCTGTTCTTCTTCACTTCTATGCAGATCTTGCAAAATTGATGAAGTAATGAAATACAAGTGGAATGTGATAGAGTTGGAAAGGATAAATTTTCTAACCGCTGCATCTCCACCGCCGCAGTCACCGGGCACTCGTCAAGGCGGAGGAACATCCGAACCATCTGAACAATCCTTCTAATATATCTCCACTTTCCCGGTCTCAAACTATATTGATCCTCACTGTGTAACAGCTTGATATGAGTGTAACAGAGGAAGGTTTCATCTAGAGATTGAAAGTCTTACCGCATCCTTAGTAAACTTCTTGTAGTTGCACTTGTCGTGGCAGGCAGAGGGGATGCCGTAGCTCTCGCAGCACGCGCGGAAATCGGTGTCAGGATCCTGTAATGAATATTTTTCCCGTATAGCTCTCCGAATTCACCTGAAAGAATTACGTGTTACTATCACAAGACGTGGTAGATCCTTTACGCGTGTTCATAATTTCTTATAAATCATGACTTGGAAAAAGAGAATAACGCCTACCCGACTGCTGTCCACCGGCAGTTCCTTCAACGTCTTCGCTCCGTGCGCCTTCCTGCAGATTCCGCCCAGTCCGCATCTCATGCCACACCCGCCGAAGCCGCAGCCGCCCCATGCGAAGCACTGGAACGTTTTGAATTTGATTCACATTTTTCATTCACTTTCACTCTCGAATCTGCCTTGTCTTAGAATATTAAATGGAACGACAGAAAGGAACTTAGAGCGCCGTGTTGTCGGTCAAATCTCATAAATAGTCTACCCCTCTGGAAAGCTGTGTAAGTGACTTTGCCTAGATATTACATCGAAACCACTGAAAAATTGAGGAAAACTCTTGACTTACCGCATCCGCCACACCGATCATCAATGGTAGAACAAGAAGAGAGTTCACAACTCGATGCATGACTGCTCAACTCGAGACTCAAGATCCAACTGATGAGTAAGCGATACTACCAACCCACTTCTCTCCTGGGTGGAACGACTACTAACACATATAAGAAGTGCCGATCCGGCCTTTCCTTATATCGGTTGGAGCAGATTCAAAGCTCCTTGCCTCAACCTCTCCATTTCTCGTACTCTCTCGCTTCCTCTGACTATCTTGAGCCTATACCGATCTGTGAGAAATGGATCACTCGGTTCAATGTTTGCTTAGATCGAATCCCGTTTGGAGGTGTGATCTACTCTTCAAGGAAGGGATGTCTTGACAAGGTACCGGTGAGAGAGCACGTAAAAGGTGAGACCATTTCTACTCAAGGAAGGGATGCCTGACCTTGCGCCAGTCTCCACAAAGTTTGTTCAAGGCATGGCAGGCCCGGAAGCACGGGATACTTTCACTGTTGTTCGGGATGTTTACTTTCACCTCTGTGTCGATCAATTCGGGGATTTTTGTTTAATAATTTATTTTCATTTAAAATCGTAAAAAACCACGATAATAGCACACAAATCATTGAGCAAGTAGTATTAATGATACACAAAGCTGATATAGAAGGTAGGACTGCTGCACTGCAGAAATCGGGAATGGCAGAAAGCTGACGTTCTAATGCGATAGGCTCAGAGGGGTACAGAAAGTCGATTATTTGCCAGGCTTGTCTTCTTGCTTGGAATCGATGCAGCTGCTGAGTTTGGCCGGGAGTTTTGCTCTTCGAACTTTGAGGATTTTGTCGAGTTCTTGCTGGCCTTGGAGGACTTTGAGGAACCACCAGACCTGGAATACGATCAGTAAATATCGTTGACAGCCTGTACTATCTTGCATTATTTTCAGCCTTGAAACTAGTTAGATTCCTTGAGGAGAAGGTTCCTAATGTTAATTTTCAGAACCGGTACATCTTTTTCCCTGCCTTCCCTGGTGACAGACCCTTCCCGCCTAATACCCGGCTGTTCGCACGGTCTTCGCTTATCGAGACTAATGCGAGCGGATCATCCTTGCGCAATTCAATTCACTCTAAGCAGCGCGAGTCACCCGCTCAGCACCGCTTTTGATATTGTGTCTCAATGTCTAGATCATGATGCGGACCCGGAAGAACTTGTAGTTCCTTGTACGTGATTAGGACTGATAGAAAAATAACGCAACACTCAAATCCGCACGATCTTACTCCTATTAGAGAAAACATTGCGTAAACATAACATGGCACCACGCATTTCTAAGACTGCTGGATCACATGCGTTGCGCTCTAAAAAAGTTTCTACCATTCTACTTTCAGGTCCCTGATATCTTACTTCAGAACTGCTCGCGATACCAGGCCAGATCCCTCACTCCGCACATCATCTAAGGGTTCAATGGTCGCGGAACTTTGCCAAGAGCCGGAATGTAAACAAACGGATTCCGGGGGTGCAAAAGCCGATAATTCACTTGCAAATCGAAAGGTCTGAAGCCTATCAACGAGACCACTTGATCTCGACTTTTTCCTAGTGGACAACAACTTGGGAGGATTTACTCGGAAAGTCAGGGGAGTGAGGCCCCTGAGTTGATCGAATCAACTTACTGATGAATGATACAGTACACTAAAGGCTTTCTGGATTGGCTTATCGCCGTAATACTACAGGAACCATTGCGGTGATGAATTTCCGGGGAAAACGATCTTTGCTTCGGTCGGGAGAATGCGATCTCCATGTCTTGCTGGTCAGTGTACCCTAAAGAGACAGGATGTATGTATCTAGCCCTTGTGCCAAGCCCAAAATGAGACGAATAATAACAGTCCTCTACTGACAGTTCACAGTCATGAAACAGATCCATTCGGTTGTTCCCAAAGACGATATGGTCGCTAAGAACTGATAATAAAACATAAGTTAACCAACATACCTATCCGTGCTCAGCCTCAAGCTGCCCTTCCTCTGACTGTTCCTCTCCTCCACAATCCAATACATGAAGTCCTCATGTAACTGCTTGATGTCGAAGTACGTGTACACTGAAAACGACCGGATTTTCGAGTTGTTGCTGAATCCAGGAAGTCTGCTGCTAAATCCGGCAAAACTTCTGCTAAATCCCGAAACTCACGTGTAATCGCATCCCACAGCAGGTACACGACAAAGAAGATGCCTCCCAATGTGAGATTCTCCTTCTGGTCCTTCTCGAACTTGATCTGAAACGGGATGTTGTTGTTGTTGTTGTTGTTGTTGTTGTTGTTTTGATGTTGTTGTTGTTGTTGTTGTTTTGTCAAAACAACTCACTGCTTCGGCGGGGGTGTGCGTGGCCGGTCGACTGACGTTAAACACGACGAAGATGGTAATGACGAGGTAGATGAGCATCAGACCCGTCGAGGCAAAGCAGTTCACCACCTGGAATGGGATCAGCAATTTCCCTCTACTTTTATCGAAAATCGCTTGTCAATAGTATTCGTCGATGAAAAGGAGCTAGAGAAAAAGTGAAGCATTTTGTATTCGAAATTCTGAAACATCAAAGTCCACGGAAGCAGATCCGAAAGAGACCATTATGGACAGGTAGGACTAGGAGAGAGAAGATGAGAGTAGCAGATACTCACCATTGGTCGAATGTACGCGGGGCGACCGGTGAAGCAACCGTACGCGTGCAGAATGGACAACATCACGTGAAGGAGGCAGAGGGTTGAGACTGCAAATAATAATATCAATATTAATAATTTAATTATCTTGTTTTATTCACTTTCACCCATAATATCAAGTCAATCTAATCTAGCTGAGTCATGCTCTCGCACTTGCACATCATTCCTATTCAGCATGCAATGTGAAGGTGGCTTTCTTCCTGGTTCGAATCCCTCTCCCTCTCAATTCGAATTGAAGCCCCATTGCGCAACCCCACCAGCACTGAGACTAGTTGAAATTCCGACTGATTTCGGTTCATAGAGTCCGCGCAATAAAGCGAAAGGGGAAGAAGAAGATGGAGATCGGTTTCGCCTTTGTGTGCAATATAAGGAAGAGCAGTAGGAGTGATTGCGGCATGAAACATATTGGCTTGCACGTAGACTATCAGGCATATAAAAAAAGTGCTTCCCGGAGCAATGAACCAGCAAGAAGCAGCCAAAACAAAGATAACACAACATCCTATCTAGATAAGTTGGAACATGCTTTCTCCTTTCTTCACAGTCCAAATCATAATAGTCCCTAATATGGCTGTGAAGAGGACACTGCTCACCAATCGACAGCCGTGCAATGTCATAAGTGTACTTCACATCGTTCTCTACTCTTTACTCAATGTCAGCCCAAAATTGTCTCTCTAATATTGCATCTGTCATCCTAAGTATGCCGTGTTCAAGACTCGTAAAATGCTCACCAATCGACAACTGGGCGATTTCATAAGTGTGCTTCACATCCGCAGCACTTGTTGCATTCTCGATGAATCGGAAGATGTACGGCTTGAAAGGGCTGTCGTCCGTCTTGTGGACGAGTTTAGCAATCTCGCCGAATACTGCAATTGTTGATTTATGCATATTTATCATTGTTTTGTTTTTGTTTTATTGTTTTGACCTTCGAAAACATCCGAAACATCAACTCCTGTCACCCTACTCGTGTTCATTTCCTCATCTCCCTCTAACAACATTGCCGCGCTTCTACTTCAATCTCCATCTCCCCCTCTTCTCATAACTTTTCCTCCGCACACATCCCGGCCTTTCGTCTGACTCTCTCCACTTTGCGAGCTCTATCGCTCTGTCTAAGCAGCCTTTCGAGCGCGCAAAGTGCGTCATTCAGTGCTTCGAGGTCACTTTTATTTACTGTCTCCTTCGTCTGAAATGCCGCCCTCCGCTTCCGGGCATGTGATCCTTATCGATATCAGGCAAACATGGCATTTCTGGGATGTTTACTCCCGCCACGAGGGCCGATTAGGACCAGAAAAAGGGAGGAGATGAGATGGGTCTTCAACGTGCCCAATCCTAGTGCATTCCTACTGAAAATACTAGAGACTGGGCGTGTTTGAGAGACCCGTAACGCGACCGGGAGCCGGGAATAAGCGAGGGTAAACAGAAGCTAGGGAGGAGAAATTAATGCAGATTGGTGTAAAGTGGTGAGTGAGGAAGTGGAGGGAAGAAGGTGGATGGGTATTAGTAGTATTGCGTAAACGCGCTAACGCATGACTAACGCCTCGGGATAGGACATCAACAAACGCTAGTTTCTAGGAAGATCTTCGAAATTTGTCAAAGAACGAGAACACTCCTTGTTATGAACTACTACGAAAGGTATCATAGGCATACACGCAAATGCGACACGGACTAATAAACTAATCATCCAATTATCTGATCACCATCCTCTGAAGTCCTGATGGGATTCATTAGCTGATGAGTAATCGCATAAGGTACAAATCACAGTGTAAAAAGCACGCAATGACTTGTAACGAATTGCATTTGATTTTTGATAGCTAACCTTTGAAGTGATCAAAGGATAGCAATCAAAAACCAACTTCAATTGGTTGGGATATCCTCGAAGCAAGCTGAGTTGGAATTGTTCACTAACCTTGAAGTACATAGTGGGATTGACGATAAGGAGCTAATTCATACTAATACAAGGGTTATTTTAGGCGTAATTTCCTGAATTCTCTCCGAAATAAACTTTTTACCAACCTTTGAAGTACATAGTGGGATTGACGATCAGGAAGACGAGTGAGAAGAAACCAGCGAGAATTCTCATTCAGCCGACAGGACTCACCACAGCATGGAAGGGAGGGGAAGCACTGAAATTATGGTAGATCTTTACTCATTTAGGCAACATGAAAGTCATAACGCGGCAAAAATGGATCATTTAGACAGAGGCACTAACAACAGCATGGAAGAGAGGGGGCAGCACTGAAATTATTGAATTTTCGGGACTATCCAGTTTGAAAATGTAAGAAATTAGGTAGGCGAAATGGCAAGAGTGAATAAAAATTATATCGAGATGGCAGGGAATTCATAATAGCATGGAATGGAGCAAAGCGGGAATTTTTTAGGAGATTCCGTGCGTTTACTACATTGAGAATCGCGCAAAACAAAATAACGGATGCAGGAGGTTTAAGCAATAAAAAGAAGAAATTCGTACAAAACGACAATCGGTGACAGCACTCACGAAGAGGCGTGCGTTGAATCACCACTGTGACATTAGCGAAACTCGGAAAAGAAGAGAAGTACGAACGTGACAGGATTCTCTTCTCCTCATTCTCCATCCTCCATCGTCGATTAGGTAGAGCTAGAGAACACGCGAAATGAAGAGAGTAGAGAACGATGTGAAACAGCAGATTCTCCAGATTTTCCATGATCTTACGCTCTTCAGCAAGAGCTAGAGAGTTCGTGAAACAGAGAGAGAGAGAGAGAGTCCGAGGAGCCAATGAGTTCGACGCGCCGAATTTCATTACGACACGCACGGTAAGAAATCTTAGGCGAATGACGATATTCGGGCCGCGACTTTCACGCTCCCAGACTACAATATGACTAGTAGTGGCGCCTAATTTAGGAAGCTGCTGATCAGGAGAATTTCAAAGATTTGTATTCTGAAGAAGGAGGAAACGGAATTTCCGCTGAACGCGGTAGTGAATGGAAAAAAAGCGATACGGCATTACATAATGAGTCGGATCGGAAATTCGATTTTTCTAGACGGAGCCGTTGAGACAGAAGCGATTATAAGAGGAGCTACAACACTTGAAAGGTGTTGAATCGCACAAACGCTGAAAATGCCCTAGGACCAAACATGGGAAGACCAAGCTAGCGCGCGTTGGTATGAAATGGATGAGGTGAGATGAGTGTGTTTGGAGAGGAGTGGGGAAGCCAGAATATCCTCCCCCTTCTAGAGATGAGAGAGATGAGAGGAGGAGGGAGGAGGATAGAAGATCCTCTCATGGATAGGATACTACTACTCTGAGTAGAGATTGCATCCTCAATGTTCTGGCTATCCTCAACGCATGCCCTCTCTGACTCTGTCTGACCGACGAAAGAGCATGCAAACTGCATCGACAAGGATAACTCAACACCGAGAATCCGACTGTCATCCGCACTCAAACACTCGCATCTGCAACTCTTACGAAAGCAGAGAATAGGCAAGGAGAAAGGAGCTTCAAGACAAGGTCACGATGCACTCGATTTACGCAATTGAGTTCGAAACATCGGAGAAGAGAGGCGAGAAACTGTTAGAAATTTAACGATTGTATATTCGAAAACGCAAGAGAGAGGTACCGTGTCAGAATCCTTATATACCCAATCTTGATCCACCAAGGCGCTTTCTCTCCGAAAGGCGCGTCCTCTCACTAGAAAGGCTCCAAATCTACGACGAATGGTCGGGATTGTGAGCTCATCTCTTCTCTAGCCGTCGAATCGGCGCAACTACGACATCAAACGGAGGAAAATAGTGTGCGAATGGAGGAGAGTCCTGACATAACCATCTGATTCTCAACTAGAATCGGGCCAAAATAGCTGACATTTCAATAGCGTAAGTGGAGCAGACGAGGCTACGTAGAAGCTGCATCACAGATACACCGAGAAGAATCTAACTGAAGATTATGGCATGCAGCACTCTGAACTCTTCTAGTAAGTGGCAAGCGGTGAATCCTAAAGTGTGAAATCATGTGAGTGGAACAGATTCGATCACGTATGATCGTTACAACTAATTGTGTCTAAATATCAGTGCGTTCGCGTAAAACTCGCCACCCATCCGTACAGTAAAAAATTACACCTCGGTTTTTTCACATATTTTGAGAGCCATTGGTCTACCGAATCGATTTCTGTTTTGTTTATGTGCAGGGTGCCTTAACCGGCTTAGTTAATTAAGGTCAAACTTAAGCACATCTTAGTAGTTTTCGAGCGTTATTTACTCAA
>LS508265.1:75872-88525 GCA_900490845.1 Pristionchus japonicus | reverse complement strand
TTTACGCTCGAAAACTACTAAGATGTGCTTAAGTTTGACCTTAATTAACTAAGCCGGTTAAGGCACCCTGCACATAAACAAAACAGAAATCGATTCGGTAGACCAATGGCTATCAAAATATGTGAAAAAACCGAGGTGTCGTTTTTTACTGTACGGATTTTGACTGGAAGTGGCGATTCTTACGTGAACGCACTGATATAGCAGAAGTAATGTTTGAGCAGCAACACGAGTGAACGCCTGGAAATAAGCGTGAGTGGAACAGAAGTAATGCGCCAAAAACCCTCCATCATCGACGCTATTTCTGATCAGTGAGCTTCAAAATCTCGGGCCTCCCGAAATAAGAAACCACCAATCAACCAATTAGTGACGCTCCTAAATGTCACTGGAACCCTACGTGCGTCAATCCTCCCGAAAATAGTAAATTAGTCCGTGGCAAGTTCTGATCTCTTCCAATCAACCCTAATCGGATCCAAGCTTGTTGAGCACCAATCAAGCTGCTAATAAGACGAGGGAAATGTCACAATGATTCCACTATTAGAGCACTATTGTATAATTGGATAGCACCTTGGCAACCACCAATCAAGCAACTAATAAGGCTCCCGAAATGGCAGTTGCTTATTGGTGAACTGTGAATGCTTCCACTTTAGGGGAGATTTGGCATAATTGGATGCGAATTTACACCAATCAACCAGTCGAAATGTCAGCGAATGCTGAACTCTGGTCAAGTGCTTCCATGTACGAAACTACACAAAGGCTGACTTATGAAACGGCGATTGACGTAAGCGAGGTTTTGATAAACCGTTCATTCTGAGTGCATGAAGTCAAATGATCTGGAAAGTGCTTCAATACGCGTCAAATGAGCTGAAAGATCGCAATATGAGCTGTTCGTCAGATATTATTGACCTAGTACCAAGTGCTTCCAATAAGTTACGCAAAACAATGAGCTGTCCATGCAATATGAACTGCTCTTTTATCGGAACTCTAAGAAGTGCTTCGGATTCAGCGTACAAGTATGATCTGTTCATTCCAAGTACTCTCAGGTCTCCTTTATTGCGCGCGCCCACGAAAGCTTTGCGGAAATGTCGAAGCTGTGGTCTCTCTCACTTTTGCCTGCTCTCTCGCCTTCTCTGACTGGCTAGAGACGATGCATAATGAAGAGACTTCCTCCTAGCACGCAAAAGACGCATTCGCGGGTCTTCCAACAGCAGCCTAAAGGTTTCTCCTGCACAGCATTTCCGACTCTCTCACTTCCTCAGCATATCTCACTGTTGCATTCCCAGAATCATCAAAGACGCCCTGCAGATTGGTTTCCTGTTACGCTGCTACAAACCACAAGTTATTCCTGGAAACCCTATTGAAACATGATACGTCCAAACCGCAACCTTTTGCGCAATCAGAAATCATAACCATAATCTGGTCAGAAAATCAGAAAAAGTGTGAATGTCAGAAGGGATTTGCCAGTAAAATTACAAAGCTTGGATGGCGAATGTCAAAGCAGAATAAGGTAGGATTAGCAGAGTATTCGCCTGTTTTCTGATCAGTCAGACCGTGAAAACAAAGGAGAGCAAGAGATTCAGAACATTGCTCAAGGATCAGTCCTCCTATCACACAACGCACTTCAAAGCCGCAGCTGGGCACAGTGAATTCGCAGAAAATCCGGATTAATCGCGCAAGATCGTTCAGTTTCACACTTTTACGGACAAATTTGAGAGGGAGCAAGAGGTTTGGGGGACCGAGGAAGCAAGGATCTGAGTGAAGGTGCACTGATACTGACAACTTCCACTCTTGTCAGTGCACTGAAGAAATGAATGAGATGTTCGAGTAACGATGAAAGATGAGGGCATTTGTAGATCAATGATTAATTTTAAGCGATAATTTGCGTGAGAGCATACCGAGGAAATAATCAGTCAGATAAATGGTAAAGCACGTGAAATTTACAAGCCGGCTGGCGACTCAGCAGTGTAACGAATGAAAACCCGGAATAGGAGAATATTCAGGAGAATATTCAGGAGGAAGTGAGGACATCATAAAATTAGCGAAGGGCACACGTAGATGCACATTCACGGCGCACTTCGCATTTCCGATGCGCAGTGAAACGCGCAAAGTACGACTAAGATTGCGCGCTTCTTAAACCAGACTTCCTGACTAGAGTCTCCTTGCTTGATTTGAGTAATCGGCTACGTAACCTCTCACAATTGTGATGGAACGCACAAAAACACAATTGAAAGCGCTACGTCCACCAAGAAATTCCTTCGAATATTTCAACAGTAAACGACATGGTCTGATCCGAATCGGATGCGACTTTTACGCGAAATTCACCGTAAACAACACAATCCAGAACCGGGAAAGTCTGGGTATCTGCTTTGAACAGTGAGGTAACGACGAGGAAATTTGTGGTTGAACGATCTCACACATTAGCGAGAGAGGAGGGGAGATTCGATAACATGATTCTCTCCATTCCTCTACTCTAGAGCTCTGTCTGGCTCAGAAAAGAGCATGGGAACGAAGAGATTCAAACCATTACCGGATGTCTCTTCCTCCCCTTTTACTCGGAGGAAATGAATTAAAATGCGGATGGATTACGTCAGAGGGAAAGACGAAAAGGGAAGCAGAGAGAGGAAGAGCAAAGGTTGGAATCCAGGATGAGTTAGAGCCAGAAAAAAGATCGTCGTGGAACTCAGGGGTAAGAAAACCGTGCAATACAGCGCGTAATTAAGTCTTCTTGAATGAAACGAGTATGATAGAAAGTGAAAAGAAGCGCCAAAGACAATCACGTCAAGAGTCAGAAAGGGAGGAGCAAAGGTTGGGATATCTTCATGGAATGTTTCCTCATCGGTTAGAGAAACGTGGCATAGCAGAATGAAGAAAAAGAAAATATGTCAAATGGTGCGCCCAAGACACCAATCTCAAGCAATGGATAGCACGCTCCCCTCCGCTCTTTTTCCTCAAAGGTTGCCCCCGCCCGTTCCAGTTTAGGACAGGATTTAGCGTTGTTACATGTAGTCGGTAGGGCTCAGACAGCTCTAGACGTAAGAGAAGCGCTGCTTCTACATAGATGACGGGCACAAGAGAGCGTTCAAGAGTGAGAGAGTTAGAAGTGGTGAAATCGGCGGAAAGAGTTTTCAGAAGCAGCGCTTTGACGTAGTTAATGCGGCACAAATCGCTGGTGATCCGGCCCGAGAATTAGAAAGATGGGCAGTCAAGGGCCTCTGGCTCTCTCCATTCTACACGGTCTCTCGCCATATCTAACAGGCTAGAGACTGTGTACAATAAATAGTCTGAAGTACTATTCGCAAATTTTCAGGAACTCTCTCCATACAAGAGACTGCGCTGAATGAAGAGAGCAGGACCTCGAACTGCTTCCCTCAGATTTGTTTCAGTGATTAGCAGTCACGAGACGGGCGGGCGGATGCTCAATAGGGTCTGGACTTGTGTGAGAAGAGCAATGTGAGAGAAGAAGAAGACCCGTGGGCTTCACCTCTCGCCGAGCAGACAGGCTTTCTTGTGAGCTCACGGGCACAATGATGACCAAACGACTTGCCTACACAATGCTCAATGAAGTTCAGAGGCGCATAGCACGCGTATCTTTATTCAAAAGAGCTAACGACTATGACAAAGAAAGAAAGCGGTTCTTTATTTCGATATCGGACCGACTACCCTGGCTGGAATGATACCATCACGTATCCCAAGATCAGCCCGGGAAGTAATCTCACTAATCTCCGGTCCCAATCATCTCCCCGGTTCCACCACCTCCGCCCCATTATGCCACACACACGGAACGACTTCGAAATACGGGCTTTCGTCTCTTGATTTCAGACGCTCTCTCGTCGGACAGAGAGACGAGAGAGTATGTGAAATGAGGAGACGGCAACTCGTAGTGCCAGCTCTACACGGAACCCTGCATGCAATTGGTCTCGAAAGGCGCTATAATTCCCGGAAATCTCTTCTAGCCGAGAAGCCCACGGCTATGATTCAACACCTCCCTCCCTCGCTTGATTGGGCAGCCCAAATCGAGCAGAATTATCCGATAATTTGGCACAGAGTGGATTAGAACTATGTTTTCGCCATCTTCGCTCCATCTCAGAGTGATTAGAGATGGTGAGAGACGAGAGATCACGAGGAATGGAGAGAGTTTGCGGTCGTTCAGCTAAGAATGAAGGGGATTCTCGAGTTAGTTGGTGATTGCTTTCCCATAACATCATGCATCTCCATCAATACGTTGGCTGGAAATAGCCAGAGTGTATCCACTTTGATCCAGCCGAGATCAAATCGTTATCGACTACGTTAATTTCATTGGCTAGGTGTTGAAGCAGCATATTTACGAAAGTGTATTCACTTTGATGCCTGGGCAAGATCATACCACTATTGATCATAAATTCGAATGAGCAGCATCATTCTTCGTTCTATAGATAGCAGACTAGAGAGAAGGAACGTGATCTTTCCCCTGTCAGCCCTTAAAAACATGAAAATGTTTCCCGTTTGATCACCAAGAAGTTCAAACAACCGTGATCTTCAAAGTGTACACTTTTAATCTACTCAGCGAAAGTTGTGTGCGGCTTGTTAGCTACTATGCGTCAAGGAGAGGAAGCCAGGAATGATCGTAAGCCCTTTCGCATGACTTTTCGATAAGCGGAACAAAAAGTCTTTCGGGTTTCAAGATAATCCAAGTCACTAACCCTGATAAGAAGTCGTAGCTTTAGAAAACGAGCATGAACTTGTCGAAACAAAAGAAGCAAAAACTGCGTGCAAAGATAGGGAAACATTATCTGAGACAAGCTCCATGTCAGGCTCATTACTTACTATCGCCCTCCTCCCTGCTCAATACTACAAATGACAGCAGTTCCACCCACGCTCCAATTAGCTACTCTCTACCCACTCCCAATTAGACTAATTAGTGTTCATTACTTTACTCTAAAAAGTTCATTCTGACGCAACTCGAATTAGTCGTTAGTAGTGAGCGAATATCTAACAATGCTGGATAGGAAATGGGAAAACCTAGCAAAACTGCAAGAAACATCAGAAATAACCCATAATCGAGTGAGATAGAGCACAGACCCAAGATGCATCTCCGCAACCCATGATCTTATTAGCTCTCCTGCAACATCTTGTGATGCAAATAATGATGACTCTCTCCATTCCGCATTCTCCCTCGTTTATTTACTCGGTAAGGGTTTGCATGGATAAGAACGAGTCAGTATTTGCTCAAAAGATATGTAATTAAGTTGTGATCTATGTTTTTCGCTCATCGCTCGTCTACTTTGATCACACGATTAATTCAGAGCGAACATAATACAAAGAACCTGCAGAATTAATAAGAAGTAAAATTGAAAAAAATGCGAGTAAAAGACAAACCAAGAAGAGTTTTGAGCGAAAAAAAGAAAAATGGAACAGATAGGAGAACAATGTTAGCGTTCCAGAACAAAACGATCTGATTCACATCAAATGTTTGAGAGAAAGATACTGAACAACGAGGAGCAAATATAAGAACAAAAATCGATGGGATTATCGAGCGGAGATGGCGACATGCTGATGAGGATATACTATTGTTGTCTACAGTATCCGATTCTGCAGTGCTCCTACAGTACTTACCAGTGAGCCATACACAGTAAATGACGACGTTCGAGGAGATGAAAGTGTACGAGTTGTCCCTTCCTTCCTTCAGCACAACCAGTCCGATGAACGAGAAGGGCGGAATGAAGTGGACACTATTCGATTAAAGAATTATATGAGGCCGGTTGCGTAAGAATCGAGCAGATCAAGAAAAGTCTGGCACAGTGATTTTTTACGATTTTGCCAAAAAGGGGGAAACTAGGTTTTCGAGGGTGGTGAACATTTTGGTCAACTTCATTTTGCTCAAACTCGACCAGTGCAGCCATGCTGCAACCATGCTGCATGACACCATTTTTCTACAGCTAGGTTCCCTTTTGACCGATCGTCTTGCAAATTTCACCACATATGTAATCGACTATGGCGATTCGATTCATGATATTCGCATTTCATAACAACAATTCTTTCGGGTTTAAAACAACTTATCTCGAATACTAAGGCCCGGTGGAACTAGGTCTTTACACCATCAGATGCGCCTGGTTCAGGCGATCATTTTTCGTATGCATAGTGTGGAGAAAAAACTAACGTAAATTTGCTATAATTAGCTTTATGCAGCGTTTTTCTCTTCTCCCTTCCCTCCCACACCGCGCAATCACCTCGCCTAGTGAGGAATGATTTGAATCCCTTTGTCTTCCTCCTTTATTCCTCGTTCATCGCACGATTAGCGCGGTGCGAGAGGGGAGAAAAGAGAAAAACGCTGCATAAAACTAATTATAGCAAATTTACGTTAGTTTTTTTCTCCACACTATGCATACGAAAAATGATCGCCTGAACCAGGCGCATCTGATAGTGTAAAGACCTAGTTCCACTGTGCCTTAGTATTCGGGAAAAATTGTTTAAAACCCGAAAGAATTGTTGTCATGAAAGGCGAATATCATGAATCGAATCGCCATAGTCGATAACATATGTGGTGAAATTTGCAAGACGATCGGTCAAAAGGGAACCGAGTTGTAGAAAAATGGTGTCATGCAGCACGGTTGCAGCATGGCTGCACCGGTTGAGTTTGAGCAAAACGAAGTTGACCAAAATGTTCACCACCCTCGAAAACCTAGTTTCCCACATTTTGGCCAAATCGTCAAAAATCACTGTGCCAGCCCTTGCTCGATTCTTACGCAACCGGCCTCATATAATTATTAAATGCAAAATCCATTAATGGGTTGTCCCAAAAGTTCCCGGATTTTTTAACTTAATAATTCAAACAAAGTAAATGGTTAGGTTTATCTCAAATGTATTCATTGTTCCTAGTAAAGACTCCTACAAAGAATTTTACTAGATACTAAGTTGCATAAATAATTTGCTATTGATGATGCAATATCAGAAAAATATAATTTTCGAGACCCTTTTTTGAAATAATATATTTCAAGCGAGAATAAAGATTGAGTGCCTAGATTGTTACCACAGTAGGAGATGATGAAGAACTTTATTTTGAAAATCTAACATTCTAATTTTCCCATGGTATGATGAGAAGAGGCCTAAAAAATAACAAAAAAATCAATTTCAAGTTCGCTTCTAATGTTTTCAAGTATTTCCAGCTTCCGAACTACTAACTGCTTCTCAAACTTTTATGGTGGCATGCTTGCTAGGTGCATAAAAAATGGTAGGCGTCAAACCGGCATCTGATGATCTGATCTTTGGAGAAAGAATATATTGATAAATTAGAGGTTTTTTCATAGTGATGAAGCAACAATATTTTGAGAGATCGGCATGTCGCCCATTTTGCTCTTGCTAGCAAGACAATCACTGAAGGTGATTGGGAACTGTTTTCCTTTTTTCGTTCGAAAGATTCGTAGAAATAAAGATAAAAAAACGGAAAAAACTTTTTTCGAACGATTTTGTATAAATTATGCAACTTTTTCGTAACATAAGAAATTCCTTAGATCAGTGGCAAGTATGATGGAGCATCGATCCCTCTACTCATCAAGACTGATCAATACTCTATATGTTTCTAAACAACCGAGAAAATAAATCAGTCCGGGATCTTTTGGGACACCCTAATATTTGTCCCTCATTCCACTCGTTCTTCCTCCTCTCGTGTGGTGGAGAGGTCTCTCCCTTCCTCCTCTCCCTTCCTCCGCTCCCTTCCTCCACTATCCATGTCTCACCCGCCCGATCAGCCTCTGGAGAAAGAGATATACTGTATTTATTTGATTACGGTATCACCAATTGACTCGCTCCATTCTACACGTTGGTACTATTCAGGAACAGAAGAATGATGAGTGTTATCGTGACGCTAGTGAAATGACGGGAAGCCACCAGCCCGAGAGTCCGGTCTGTTTCCTTCTTGATCAATCACGGTCGCTGAATGCGTTCAGGTCCCTACTCCTCTCGTCCTTCTCCCGGTTATTTTGGCGAAGGTGAGAACTTTTAATCAATCATTAAGCAACGGGAGAATTATAGATGAAGTATCTCCAATTAGAAAACGAGAAATTGAAGGCCGAACTGGTGGAAAGAGATGATAAAATGGATAAACTCAACGTGGGTTTGAGAAAGAGAAACGATACCTGAAAGAGGGAGATTCACCTTTTCCAAGCATTCAACCCATGGAAAGCGAGCAGAATAACAATTCTTCCAGTCAAAGCTCTTCCCTCCTTGCTCTCATTCCCCGATGAGATAATCAGTTGCATATTCACTTTCCTATCACTGAAAGATCGATTGAAAGCAAGACTGAATAGGAGATTGGGCAAGATTGAATTAGAGACACCATCATTCACAGAGAAACTGTTCATCGCACAGGTTTGCAATGTTTTCTTGTACTGAAGAGAATGAGATCTCATTGTGTGTCAAACCAGCTCTGTGAAATACGCTCATTTCACTATCGCTTTTCTGACTCCAGACCGCTTTTCGTGGTTCCAAGAAAGACCAACTGAGTGAGGTTTTTTGTTGATTTGCATGATAGAATTCAAATATGTTAAGATCATCACACTTGTTCGTTCTCCATTCTGGCCGCTCCTACACAACGGACTTCCTTAAGAGAATATCTCATAATCTCAAGATCGGTCTGCTCACTATATCAGTAAGTCGAAAATCTGGTGGAATCGACTCGAACCATTTGCTGTCGATCCCAAGTCCAGCAGTTCTCTCAGCTCGTTTAACCATGGCTCAACCTCTAGCTCTAGCTCAACCTATGTTGGTTAGATGTAGGAGTCGGAAAGAGATAACCAAACCACATAGCAACGAAATCTTTTCCCTACTGATTCTTCTTTCAGCTTGGATGGAGCGAGTTTCATCTCTCTGTATTCAAGATGGACGCCAATCTAACCGTCCACAAATACGTCCCTTCATTTCCGGTGAATTTCACTGAAAGTGACACGATTGAGCCCAAATTTTTTTCAGCATCACGACCACCGAATGGAGGAGGCCGTTTTTACGGACGGATCTAATCGATCTAATGAACGCTTGTGATAAATTCGAAATTCACGACGATGGAGACATTACGGCCATCGGAGTTCATGCTGTATACAAAGTGAGCTTGTTTGGACACTTAATCTCTTTTCTCTACTCAACAAGCCCCAATGGCCACTTTAGCCACCATTCTGAATGCACTTCACTGGAAAATTCAAGCATTGTTTCAGGGAATGATCGAATGCATTGCGAAACTACGCAATCTCAGAATCTCGTCAATTCTAACAGAAGAGATGCGCGCTTTCCTCGGTCTCATCGGACTCAAGAAGGAGAATTCGTACCGGGCAACTCTCTTCTCGACCCATCCAGTCTCTTCTCGACCCATCCTACGGATGAAGCACTCGAGAAAGCGAAGGTGATCAAAGGAGATGACAAATATGAAGTATCCAGGATCGACGTTCACGTTGAATGAGTGCTTGTATTGTATTATTGTCGATCTGATCTCCTATCGATAAATATTCAGCTAATCGAAATACAACTTGGATCACTTTTTGTTGAAAATAACCCTGAAATCTCTAATTGTCACGCAGTTTAACCTAGGCTATGTTTTTGCAAATGTTGCAAATCTACCTACCTTTTTTTATATTGAGAGCAGCTTCTGAATTGCGAATCGAAGAATTGGGAAAAGAGAAACAAAAGAAGAATTGGGAAAAGAGAATCAGGTGGTGCCTCATTTGCTCAAACATTTTCTTTTGCAAATTCGTCTCATTTGAATTGAAACTCCTTCATTCCTCCCTCATTCCACTCGTTTCACTCTGTCTCGTGTGGTTGAAGGACCTCTCTCTTCCTCCATTAATCATGTCTCCTCTTCCCAGAAAGAAAGAAAATGGTTCTGGTTACATAAGATCGCGAATGAGGATAACTGGAAGTGGAGCCGAACTGTGTTCGAATGGTACCCGCGAAGGAGAAGAAGGAGAGGACGCCCAATGACAAGATGGACCGATATTTTCCGCAAGATAATCGGCCCAAACTTCCTCAATGAAGCGAGAAAAACCACTTGGAATGCCATGCACATCAGAGCTCTCAGCCCCTGACCTCTTGATAAATGTGTTAAAATCGTAATCGTAACCTCTTCCCAATCAACCTTCGGAGAAGGAGATATACTGTATTTATTGATTACGGTAGCATCAATTTTGATTTGCTCCACATGATACTATTCAGGAATCAAAGATCTCCGGAATGACAAAAAGCCACGAGCCGAATTCCTCTAATTCGGTATGTTTACTCCCTGATCAACCACTGTCAATGACTGCATTCAGACTCCATCCCCTCTATTGCTCATGCCTGTCATGATCCTTATGGTGAGGAATCAGTGTAAGAATGATAAGACACCAATGAGAGAATTTAAGCTATCTCATCTCAAATTCGAAGTTGATCGAGTGACTGCCGAAAGAGATCAATTGAAGTCGGAACTAGAGAAGAGCAAGGATGAAATCGATCGTTTGGAGGTGAGTTAAGGGAATGAGAACGGGAACGAGACCAGGAAGAGGGAGCGATGAAAGATTGGTCTTTCCAAGCATTCATCGAATGGAATGTGAGCAGACTATCAATTCATTCAGTCGAAACTCTTCCCGCCCCTGCTCTCCTTTCCGAGTGAAATCATCAGTCGCGTTTTTTCGTTTCTTCCTACGAAAGATCGATTGAAAGCGCGACTGAACAGGAGATTGGACATGATTGAGTTGAAGTTGCCCTCATTCGTAGAAAACATGTTCAGCACTCAGGTTTGAATCTCTTGCTTGAATATTCTCTTATTGAATCGCTTTTTCTCTCCATCATAAACACAATCCTTTCAGAGAGGCACTAACTACTTCATCCGGGCAGGAATTAAGTGGGCTTTTTAACGATTTTAAGCGTGATTCAGTTCTGTTCAGTCTGGCGCAAAAATTCGAATTCAAGGCCTGTCTCTCACATTTATGTTCGGGCGTCTCTTCAACCCGATGAATCTGTCTCAGTCAACGCCTGTCTCTCTCACACATCGGCCACGATCTCGACTCTGCTCTCCTTCCTCTCAATTCCAGTCAGAAGGAAGATATCTCGCACGTTCTCTCTCAGGTATCGATAGTTACCCAACCAATCGGATTTCCCGGATGTCACTCACTCTTAGGCAGTTACTGTGACCGATGGATATATGCGATGGATAAATATGAAACATTTTGATCGACCATAGAAATAAGGATGACTGGCTGTTTAAATAATCTTTGATGTGGGCCAAATTAGAATGATAATTTTGGTTTATTTAAAATTAGTCTATTTCCCGGTCGTGGATAGAGCCGGAAGTTTTTCCAAAAAATGTGCCACAAAATGTACCTCAAACAGCCGCTATTGAACATGAGTAATACTACTGATGTTCAACTCGAGTGGTTGAAGAAGTTTGGCCATTGCCGACTGTCTCTTGACGATACTTTCAATGAAATGGCCGTACAAGTTGAGTACAGTAATGCTGCTGGACGAGAAGGATCGAGGAGTTCCTGCGGCATTCCTTCTCAGTTCCCACACTACACAGGATGAGATCTACACTCTATTAAAGGTTCGATCATGTTTCTTATTGAGATCTCTATTGTATCAGTTGTCAACAGTGGATTTCGATACTGATCTTCTCCTTCTTTCAGATCATCCAGGATCTCATCCCGTCGTTCGACACGGAGTGGTTCATGTCCGATGATCCTCCGGCATTCTTCAACGGATTCAAAAGGTGCTTCCCAAGGACGAGAGCAGAACCTCTCCACTGCCAATGGCACGTAATCATTGATACCTGCTACAACTATTCATATTCAATCACCTCGACGGAGCTAGAGAGACGACGAAACGAGACGGAGTGTAATTGGGAGACAGTAAAACTAACTGTGGTTCATTTCGGAGTCTGCGTCAACACGCAACGGAAGTGTGCGGAGGGAAGGACGAAAGAGGGAAGAGTGTGGCGGCCACTGCACGGAAAGTCGCTCTGACCATCCAAAGAGCGGAATTCTGGAAGAATCAGAATCAGAATCAGAATTTATCAGGATTCGCGAAATTGCGCTGATCAGGGATAGGCTTTCCATTCTTCATCAGTAAAACTCCACCAGTGGCGTCCTTTTCGTAGCGCGATCTCATCTCTCCATCTCTCGCGCGGCCTTCCTTGTCTTCTCTTTTTCACTCGATCGTTCGGCGTCCAAACGATCATCCTTCGTGTCCATCTATCGTCTTCCATCCGTCTTATCCTATCGGCCCATCTCACTTTTCTTCTTATTGCTTCTTCGACCCAGTCTATCACTCCTGTCTCTCTCCGCACTACCTCATTGCTGCATTTGTCCCGCCATGTTACTCCTATCATTCTTCGTTCCATCTCTCTCTGTGCAACCCCAACTTCTCTCTTGTCCTGTTTTCGCATAGTCCAAGTTTCGCAACCGTATAGAGCAGTCGACATAACAGTGCGTTCGCCTAAGAATCGCACAATCCCAGGGAATTCCGGTACAGCGAAAAGTGACACTTTGAGTTTGCAGCAGATTCTGATAGGCCTAGGTACCCCACATCGTTTTCTGATATTGTTATGTGTCAGTCATCCTCATTTGCATAATTGCTTGACCTCAAATTTTGACAGTATTTTCACATTTATAGCTGCCATTCAGCGGAAAGTCGTCCGATTCACTTGAAAATTTGGCTCCGGG
>LS508265.1:5831-44962 GCA_900490845.1 Pristionchus japonicus | reverse complement strand
CTTCGAACCATCACTCTCCTCTCCACCGATCGCAATGGTTGGAGAGGGAGAGAATGGGGGGAGGCGTCGAACAAGAAAATAGACCTCGACTAATTTCATATGGAAATGAGGGAGACGTGTCACGTCTCCGATTAAAATTGGAGACCTCACCCTTTCCTTTGTCTGAGGTCTCCTTGAGTGAGTCATTTGCGGAACCCTACTCATCACAACCAAAAGAGAACAATGGAAAAGGAGACGTGATCGGAGACGTTTCCCTTCCTCCTCGGACCGGGAGGCGTCTCCGAGAGAGACGCGAATGAGGAAGACAATGTCTCCTTTCGCGTCTCCAGAAGGAAACGTGTCACTTGCGGATCCCTACTCGAAACGCGGATCGCCGTCTCTTCCTTTCGCACTCTCTCTCTCTCACAGATCAGAGAGATAAGAGAGTGCGTGAAATGGAGAGACGGAGTCATTTCTAGTTCTACAGTAAATTACAGAGTATTGTAAGCAACGCTCACATTTGAATGCACGGATGACCCAGAATCGGGACTGAATATCGCGCTATCCGGACTCTTTTCGTGTGCGTTTTGTAAGCGTTGCATCTTCACAGCCTGCTTCCTTTCGTGTTCACGTCTCATCTTCTCCTTGTATTTTATCTGAAATACAACTCTTCGAATGAGAAGTTCATTAAACTTTTCAAATTCTGATATAATGATAAGAATTCTGATATAATTATGCTTTCGGAACCATCGTTTAGGAACCCGTTAACCATGCTTTGGTGATGTTATGGATATGTTTCAGAACATCGATGAAAAAAAATATGCGACCTCATGCTCCATCTGCTTGTTGTAATATTGCATGAGCATCTTGAAGAAGTTACGGACTTCTGGGTTGGGCCTGTAATATTGAAAACATATGTCAGGATACAGTTCTCCTACACATTTCTTGTGACTAGTCTGATAGGGAAATTAAAACGCGTTCTCTGTAAGAATGCAGGTGAGGCTGCACAACTCTCCAAAATTGGCTATCGGCACTCATACTTGGCATATGAGACCCCCTAGGGGTGGTTTGGACTTTAAAAAAAATTTTGACCAAAAAAGTTGATCTTTGATCTTTGAAAATTTTTTTCGATTTGGGCATCGAGTGAGGGCTCATTCGAAAGAGCATGAAAAGTTATGTCTAAATCTGAAAGGAAACTTGATTTCATCACCATAGAGCCCAGAACCATGGAGAAATATGCAAATTTTGGATCATTTTCATGAATATCGACTTGGCTCACCGCATTCCAATTGCGGCCAGGTCCCAGTTTTCTGATATAATGTGCAGTTTTTATCGTAGAATATGATAGAACTTTCAAATTTCAAAAAATTCGGTGCCAAAGTACCGTAATCTTCGCCCGACCGAGATACACTCGGAGCTCAGGTTCAATCCCGGCCGGTGTACTAATCTTTTGCAAGCATTTTTTCTAGTCTAAATTCATTTTTCTCAGTGTGAAATCACTTTATACGCGTTTGAATCTTATTTTGACACTGTTTAGTAACTTTTCTGACCCAAATTTCATCAAATATTTTTTTTCATTTTTCACATAAGGGTCCCCCCTTTGGTTGATTCAATCAGATCGAAACCTAAGGGGGGACCCTTATGTGAAAAATGAGGATGAGATCAAGTTTGCGTAATTATTTGACAGGAAGACAAACCATCGCCCAAACAACGTACAAACAATTGAAAAGTTACTTTCTGTGAAAAAAATTCAATTTTGCCTGGAAAAAATGCTTGCAAAAGATTAGTGCACCGGCCGGGATTGAACCTGAGCTCCGAGTATACCTCGGTCGGGCGAAGATTACTGTACTTTGGCACCGAATTTTTTGAATTTTGAAAGTTCTATCATATTCTACGATAAAAACTGCACATTATATCAGAAAACTGGGACCTGGCCGCAATTGGAATGCGGTGAGCCAAGTCGATATTCATGAAAATGAGCCAAAATTTGCATATTTCTCCATGGTTCTGGGCTCTATGGTGATGAAATCAAGTTTCCTTTCAGATTTAGACATAACTTTTCCTGCTCTTTCGAATGAGCCCTCACTCGATGCCCAAATCGAAATTTTTTTTTCAAAGATCAAAGATCAACTTTTTTGGTCAAATTTTTTTTTTAAGTCCAAACCACCCCTAGGGGGTCTCATATGCAAAGTATGAGTACCTGAAGCCCATTTTGGAGAGTTGTGCACTGTCATGGCTGAAACCCTGCGCTCTTACAGAGAACGCGTTTTAACAATCAAAGATTTGCGAATTGCCTGATTTGTTACAGTAATCGTTATCGAAGAGGAGCGATATCTACTCACACTTGACAATACGAATTGATTATTCCGATCGCCTCCAGAGAAAGCTTGTGCATCCTCGACCACTTGAAGAACTGCATGGCGGGTGGGATCTCTGGAATTCGATCGATAAGAGATAACTCGATTACCGTAACCCATCCGTGCTCGTTGGGTCAACCTCAGTTCCTTGGGTCGCATTCGCATCGACACTAACCTTCATGGAATCTGTTCCTTGAGGCGATTGCAGCCATTGCGAATACCGATTACGTGAGCGACTGGAGTCTGGGGGAAATGATGGTGAGAAAAGTGACTGAAACAGAGAATTCTCATTCGCTTTATATAGTGGCGAGTAGTGAGCAGAGGAGTGATGCGATTGAATAATAAGTAGGGTTCGGAACAAATTTGGTAACGAAACCTGGTAACGAAACCAATTTCGTTACCGCTAGCTGCATAATCATGGAAATGATCGAGTCGGGAACGCATCGAGAGAAAGAGAGAGAGATAGAGTGTGTGTGATGAGGATCTCCCACCCTCTATAATCAGGATGGCAAAATAAGTATTGCGACTGGCAAGAGAATGAAAGATAAAGGCAAGATTTTGTGGATATCGTGAACTAATTATCTGTGCTTCTAAAGGCAAGATTTTTGTTGTCTTGCGAAGATAAAGGCAAGATTTTGTGGATATCGTGAACTAATTATCTGTGCTTCTAAAGGCAAGATTTTTGTTGTCTTGCGAAGATAAAGGCAAGATTTTGTGGATATCGTGAACTAATTATTCTCTAAAAATACAACAATGGAGCGTAAATACGGAGTAAAAGGAGGAAAGAAGAGATGGGAATCAAGCCTGAGAACGACGAAGAGTGGGAAAAGAGGAGTGGAGGAGGCACTCTAAGGAGTTCGAGGAAACAATTAACTCTGGATAACTAAGACGGCAGTTGCGGTTGGAGCAAAAACAGGGGGCGTATCGCAAGCCAATGAAGTATGAGAAACTGAGGCATCAAGCCCAAGCTGAGAAAGTGCAAAGATTGAGCAGGTTCAAAGGCGGTAATCTGAGGGAATCGAGTAAGAGAGAATGCCTGGGAGGTGTGAATAGATGGGATAATCCAATTGAGTACTCTCCTTTGTGGAGTTATACGCGCCAAGGTGCTAATTGGTTATTTCAGTATCAGGCTCCTTGAGAAAATCAAGCAAGCAGAGGTTGCGCAGGGAAGAATGCGCCAGTGATATTCAAATCCAAGCGAAAGGCGCGCGAAATCTGTGTGTTGAAAGAGTGGTTGAAGCGTCCACTCTCTCACTCTCCCACTCTCTTTATCTCCTTGTTCAAAACAGATTCATCGCTTGAGTAGTGCCCCTTTGTATTAAAAGAAAAGATGATTGTGCAATGACAGTTGCTGGAATAAGGGGTTAGCACACAACTTCTAGATAATAGTGAGAACAAAGAGAATAGGGCCTATCACCTAATCCCGCTTGCATCATCGGATTTTCGGCCAGACATTCCAAACGATACATTTCCGAAGAGATTGCTGGTTCAAAGGTGGTACTCTTCATGAATCGGGGAACCGAGAAGGCAATGGGGGGGGGGGTAGATTATTACCTATACACTCAATCTAAGAGAAGCTTCTGCTTGTAATCTGCTAATCCACTAATCCCACTTAGCTGGAGATTATCGCGTGTCTAACACAGATTAACACAAGAGATTAGTGAACAATGACTTGGAGAGAGTACGGCAATCTCTACTCAGTGTGGAAAACAATGTAGGTAAATGTAGGTTGGACAATAATCGGTTGTGAGACGCGGAAAGAAATCGATCCCTATCTCTTGTTCTCACCCGCCAGAAAGATCGATCGCTTTTAGGGGATGAAGAGAAAGAAACTGTCTATCCACTATACTATTCCCCCGATTGCGTCCCTTTCCCGTCGATCCCTTCATTCCTCTCTCGAGCTGACATCCCCTTGGCGACCCCCGCTATCCGCCCCCCATACCCCCCCCCCCCAATAAAGTGGAGATGAGCCCTGTCCTGGTTGCATCATCCCTCTCCTGGCCAGATTTTTCCTTCCGGTGTTTCTTACCTCTCCATCATAAAAAGAGGGGGCATGCAGGGACCATCAAGATTGCTTGGCATCTTAGTACCTTTAGAGATGAGATCAGGAGACGCGAACTATACTTATTCTAGAGAGTTTCCAGAGTTTCCCTTCTCTTGTCACCTCTCTAATAAATATGAGAAGAGCCAGCGGGGAGCATCAAGATACGAGACATAGAGATCTCTATTATTTTAGTGATGCGATCAGTAGACTAAACTACATCTACTTCTAGAGACAGAAAAGGTGAGAATGTGTACCGGACAGTGGATTGAACGGCCAGAAGGAATGCTCTCGAGATGGGAAGAAACTATCTTGAATCTCTACACCTTTAGTGATGCGATCTGTAGACTAAACTACATCTACTTCTCGATACAAAAAAGGTGAGATCGTGTCTCTTACAACGGATAGAATGTCCAGAAGGAATTTTCTCAAGATGGGAAGGAACTATCTTGAAGACACGCAATCTCTATTCCTTTACAGATGACGATCAGTAGGCTCGCCCTCAAGAGCAATCTAGATACAATACGCGATGTATTGTATAGGGGATAGAAGATCCAGGAGGAATGCTCTCGTGATGAGAAGAGGTGGAGAGAGGAGAACTGGCGGGAAGGACTCGAGAGAAGAGTCGTGCAAGCGAGAGATTGAGTCTAGCATTACACTAGTCCACGTCTCGTTCAAAGTAATAAATAAGCTATTTTGATGGAGAGAGAGAGAGAGAAGAAAGCGCACTAGTCCAGATGAGAACTTTCTGATTACCTTCTGGATGAGCACAAATAATGAGGGGCGAGAGAACAAAGGTGCTCATCCAGTAGGCAATTATCCGAATGTTCTCATGACCTAGTGTAGGAATGACAAGCGGTATGGAGAGATTCACTCACTCCGGGAAGAGTCATTAACGATAGAGGAGAGGAAAGATGCATATCTGTTGTTTACAAGACGGAGAAGGGGAGAATTGAACAGGAATGGATTTAATGTCTTTTCACTTCTATTGCGTTAACTTTTCTTGAACGATAAAAGGATTGAATGGAAAATACAAAGTATGTGAAAAAAAAGGTATGAGAGAAAAACGATAGTGACTGAGCAGTACGAATTAGTGACGTACGCGTGAAGCTTGTATAGCGACTGGAACGATGGGAAAGGGTAATAAGAGCAGATGGGAAAGAGGAGCTAGGGAATCACCAATGAACGCCCCATATTTGTCTTTGACTACCTTGCAAGGCCCGGTGCTGCCAGAAGGGTCGAGTTGAAAGGAGACACCTTTAGGGCCTAACGGGGCACGAATTACTACTGCCGTAGTATACTGAGATCTTCTTAGTAGAGCGATTAATTTGACGAGAGGGGAAGAGAAGGCGAATTAATCGCTCTACTAAGAAGATCTCAGTATAACAACTACGATGTAGAGAATCACTCAGTATTCCCTATTGATACTGCCCTAGTTCATCAAGTGGCTTCAGGTCACCGTTTCAACTGATCAATGAGTCTACAGCACAATGACTTTATTGATCTGGGCACCAACAAGCAAGAACGATCAACGAATTCTCAAAAAAGCACACAGCGATGAGCCTAGAATAAGAAACCTGAGTTTGAATGTGAAGTAGTCAATGATATCATTTTCGAAATTTTTCCGAAGTGCAACGAAATGGAACAAAAATCTAGTAATCTTCGGCTAATCATCAATTTTCCCTTCCTCCTCATACACAGGGGTTCCAATCGGGGAGAATTCCGCCCCGTCATCCTCAAATTCCTCCTCACGACCGAATTGCGCGGCTTCTCGCCTGCATTATCAATTCTCTCCACTAGCAGATATAGATTGAGCTTAGAAGCGAAGTTGTAATTTCTTAGCCCACTCTGAAGGTCGAAACCTCTGTTTACCTGACGAACGGTCTATTTCGAGACTCGACTCGAGGACGACGGCTTCTAGCCAGATTTGCTGGTTTGTGCAGCCACTTGCAGAGGGCCGTGTGGCTGGCGTGCCCGTTGCAGTGCTGGAAGGGTTTCTATTGACCAATCTCTATCGAAATATTACCGCCTGTGTACTCAGATCAGCAGTTTCCAGTGACCTAACATCATTGCAAGTTCTGAACGAAGTCTCTTCCGATTCAGAAGTTTCAACCCTACTGACAGACAGTATTTTCAGCCCTATGTCCCAATGATAGAAAGGTATCTCTACATCCTCACGATCTTGCTAGCTAGTCGATAGGAAGGGAATGGTAACGCACCGAGCACAGTTTGCCGCGACTCTTGCACGCCCTCTGATGCTGCCAGCTGAAGGGAGCGAGGCAGCTGTAGCATCTGGAATGAGATGAATAAATATCGACATGAAAAGGAACGAAACGTCGAACCACGTTATCTTTAGGAATCTCTCAATGTCAATGTCAGCTTTTCCGTTTTTCTTCTTGTTTTAACCTTCTTTCGCTTCAATGGTTGGAATATTAGATATTGCCTTCCATCTGAAACGCACTTTCCTGCATGGAGTTTGAACCAAATCCTTCATTGATGAGCTTCACAGAACTGCACTCAAAACCGAATAATATTGACCCTTTGACCCCTTGATGTTTCATCTATTCACTCTAAAACGCTTTGGGAACGGAGAACCCTACCCACCGCACACTCGCCGAGTGTTTGCTTAGTTCGTTTTTTCAACCGTTTGCCTCCCATTCAGCTCTCTTTCTCGCGAAACTCTTTGTTCCGCTCGTTGCTCTAGAGAGAAACTTCTCGGTGATCACCGTCTAATCTCGACAGATCAAGCCGAGAACCACCCCCCCCCCAAATTTTATCGGTGCTGTGACGTTTGAATTTGCTCACCTACTCTTTTCCTCTCTCTCGATGGGGAAGCGATAACGATCACGGAGCAAGGAGCGACCGTTTTTTGCCCACTTTTCCCAAATCGGCTACCTACTCTCACCTATCTGTCACTCATTGATCAGTGAACTCAAGGACGATGCACCCTCCTTCTCTTACTCACTTCTCCATGCTTACTCGCCTACTCGAAGGACCTTAAGCGAGATCGCAATTGATCTAGTCTTCTCTATCTTTCACTCAGTAGCCAAACTCCATTTTGCATTCGACGAATGTTATTTTGCGATAGTGCATGACCACTTCTGATGATGAGTTAATCCGGTCCGATCGTCCTGACCTCCCGCTGATAACACTTTTCTTATCACTTTCTATCCGTGAATAGCCGTGCTCATCGATAGACGGACCATTTGTTGGTGGACTTTTTTAGCTACTCAGGTCTCTTCAACTTTTCTTATAAAATTGATTTCTTTTTCACGCGTTCTCTCTACAATCATTATATGAAGTCACGGTAGTTCCAGAGACATGGAGTGGTTGGAAACACTGCTCGACTCAAGCTTCGGTATGAGCACCACTCGGTGGATTCTTGTTATTTCTGTGCTGACGATGATGGCATACGAACACTTTCCCCGCATTCTTCGCTTCTTGAGGTACGAAATAAGATAATTCACAGAAGAAGTTCCGCATAAATCAAAAGATTCATTCTATTTTAGAAGGAAATTGTCTGCTAGATCAAGAACTAAGTTTGAAACCTTGCCCGGACTAGTATTCGATAACATTTTACGGATGTGTCCCGATTCCCTCGTTGCTCTGCGAGAGGTTTGTAGTGCTATTTACGTTGCGACGGGATTTATCGATTTTTAGACATCGTCGATGCTCAAACAGCGAGTTGATGATTTCGCAAGTCGCAGACCGACATTCGCACAAGCTGAACTGCTTCAATGCCATCGTAAGTTTTGAGAAGGAAACGATTGAATAACCAAATGAGTTATTAGTTCATGATAGAGGCATTAAAATAGGAGAATAAACTTCGCTTCAGGATATTTGAAATTCAGAACGTTTTCAGTGTCATTCACTGCGGGAATTCCTATGATAAATTTGACAACCGTTGCGGCCCCAAGATGTGAAGATTTGATCGAGATTCGTAAAAGATTGTTTCCCACTCCTGCAGCGAATGAGCAAGTTTCAGATTAATTATTTATTGAAAATAAATTGAGAAAGTGGTCGCTCCCGCACCTCTCCGGAGAATAGGGCGGAAATGCAATTTACAGTTTCTGTGATGGTACAGAGTAAATGCCTGGAGAGTGCCAGAAAATATTAGCCATTCAGCATCAATGGTCTGATGGATCTCGCATTCAACCGTTCGGGCGGACTTGTCAACAAAGTTCGACTAGTCCAATGCGCTGGTCTGATCGAGTGGAGAATGTTCGTCCACGCAATCAGAAACATGCGGTTCACCCACCTCGAAGTCAAAGTGACAAACCTATCGGCAGCGATGCTGTAAGCGCTTGATTTGTGTTGAAAATATTAATCACAGCTTTCAGCGCCGATATTGTGAATATCATCCGATCCCGAAATGGGCCCGCCCGGTTAGTGTAGTGGTTGTGCTCTCTGAGTACCAATCACGAGGACGCTGGTTCGACTCCCGGGCGGTGCAGATCCACCCAAAACCAAGGGGGTTAAGAAATGTTGGTAGTGTTTCGAACACGACAAACAAAAAGTCCCTCCGGAAACGGTATCGTCAGCGCCAGGCCACTGGGAACAGGCTAGGTCCCGCCGCATCAGTACGTATAAAATAGGGCAGCCGACCCCAATCATGGGAATAAGGCTAGGAAGTTTGTATCCGATCCCGAAATGTGGACAAACTGCATCTAGCAGCTCAGAGAATTACCACTCCCAATCCAGGTAAGGGATTCATTGTGAAGTGGGCTGCCATGATTAGCGTTTAACTAGAACATTAAGCTAAACGGATTAATTTCAGTCGCTACTCTACTCCAGCTATCGTCCCTCGTGCGCAGCATGCAATTGGCTCAAGTCAAAGTCGATGGAATCGATCGTGAAACCAACTTTCTCTTCGGTCTCACCGATACTGATTGGGCCACTGTTATCGCTCAAATGCTCTCAAGACGACTCCAGAAATTGTTCATTGCTTCCCTCTATGATATCCTTCCTCTGCAGTCCGCCAACGCGTTGTGTCAGGTAAAATCTCGATCTTTCATTTTGGCGCGCTCTCTCTGTTTCTCTGATTGGCGAGAGAGCACAGCAAAATGAGAGATCGGGAATTTTGCACAGTGTAGAAGCCACATTGCAGAACGTGGTCAATCTCAATAAGCCAATCGTTCTTGAATGCACTTGTCGCGCTTATGAACGCGGCATGAGCTACCGGACGGAACATTTCACCGTGATCGGTACATTATTTTATTTTATTTTAGAAAATCACTAATTTCAGCACCCCCGGCGGCTTTTCCCAACATTGCGCTTCGCATCTTTCACAACTCTTACAATACGAAGACGGTCTATGAGAAGCTCTGAATGGGCCGAACAGCCTTAGTTGTCGATCAAATCGAATGCAATTGAATAAATATAATTGCGACTTCGGATTTGTTCAGTGTCGTGGAAGCACCACTCTGTTGGCCGAGTTGCACAGTGTGATCCAGTTTGACCTTCTGTTTCCTCTGCTCTCTTGCTTTCGCTCCCTCTCGTGGAACGCAGCGAGAAGCAACTCACAGTGACAGCTCAGCTCTCCTCTCCTCCCTCTGCTCATACGTCGCATAGACGGAGCATTTGATCGGGTCGTGCACAGCATGGCAGAAAGCGCAGTAGACGTAGACTGTTGCTGCATGAGCTGCAGCTGCTGCTGGGGCGGCGCCCGCTGTGATGATGTTTTAATTAACCACATTGATGCTTGTACTCACCATTTTGGGCGTTTGGTCCTGATTGATCATTGCCCGCAGCGTGAGAGGGCGAAGCGGGGCTCCTGAAACATATTAGCGTAGTTCATGAGCTTCCGATATTTTAGCATTGTCATTGCTACTCACCAAAGCGTCTTCCTTGCACGCTTTGATGCCGGTGGCTGCACCCACTCAGCTGCAGCTGCATCTGCTGCAGGCGCAGCAGCTCCAGCTGCTCCAGGTGCTGCAACTGCAGCTGCTGCAGCCGCCACTGCGGCCGACGAAGAGTCAGCGCGTGCCCGCTTCACGGGGGATTGATGTCGAGGAGGTCTCGGATGTTGTTGATTGCTGAAACATAACCTGTCCATTGATGCAAGTACCAAATAGTGACTAGGACTCACCTCGATCCGGCACCACTAGCAATGCGAGCAGCAGCCATTCTTTGCGCGTAATTAGCCTGCTTCTTCACTCGGTACAAATCGATTGCAGTTCGAACCCGATCCCAGATACTGTAATCTTACAATATCGATTATCTTCCCTTCCTGAACTAACCCCTCGATCTCCTTTTTCACTGCTCGGAGTGTTTCCTGCAGTGGAGCTACGGAAGGTTGGTTGAATAGGCTGAGCTCACTGAAGATGATTCACTTTCATTGGAAAATGGATTGCGAGAACTCACGCATCAGTTTTATCCACAGCTTGCGACAGGTAGTGTTTCAGCTTTCGGAAGTATTTCAGCGGGAAAGTGTTACTGAAAATATGTATTGATGTTCTATACTTCTATGTAAAAGTTAACGGTCCTACACTTCCCGGACAATCGAGCAAAAATGAAATGGTTGTCAATGATTCTATATGAAAAAAATTGTAAGGTTGGTGCTCGAGGATCGGGGAGGCATCCATTGGAAGTATTAGGCGATGTGCGGGAAAGTGAAGGAATACCAAAAATAGTACCCAGGATCAGCGAATGGTTCAAGAGAGATGTAGAGATACTCCGATGAAAGATTCTGCTTTTGTGCGAGTCTGAACGATAAATTTACTGAATTGCAGAAAAAATTGTAAAATTGCTTACTCTTTGATCTTATTCACGTAGTCAAGCTGTTGATTCAACCCAATGAGATTGCTCGAGAGAATCGCTCTGTAATAATATATTTCTTCGACACGTTCGATATGGTGACGGGGACTCGTATTTTGAACATATTTCTGATATTTTCAAAAGCAAAAGTTCCTAAAACGCGTGCTCCTACCCAATCACCGTTCGAAAGACTCACACTTGCACCGGGTCTTGCGGATTGAGTGCGAGCAGATGAGGTAGTTGTTTGGGCAATTCCTGATGCGATGGTGGCAGCGACTGCTGCTCGACAAGATTGAGTGCAGATACAGCAGGTTTCTGATTCTGTTGTTGGGGTTTGGGGGTTACTGAAGCAGCAGGGAGTGCCTGCTGGATTGGAGAGGGCAGTTTTGGCAAATGCTGAGGCCTCTGGTTTGTCGAAGCCGATAGAGATTGCAGCATCGGTGATGCCCTAGCAGCAACTTGAGGCGCTGCTCTCTTCGGAATTGGAGTTGTTGGTAACGGTCTCTGCAAGGCCTTTGGCGGAGCCGGTAGTCTCGGTGTCGAAGTCGCATCTTTCTCCTGAGCACGACGCTAAACTTATCTCCTTGTGAGAGGTGACTCACTAATTTCTGAATATTCTTCAGCACAGATGTTGTCAGGGGCTCATCCGCTACAGCCACCGTTGAGAGAGGTCTGAATTTGAGTTCTTATTAAATTCACGGTTTGGCAGCAAATCACTCACGATGTGGGCTCATCGAAAGAGGGTTTTCTGCTGTTTGGAATCGGCTCGACCTTCCTAGAAATATTCAGTCAGCCACTTTCTGGGTCGCATGAACTAACACTTTCTTCAATATGCTTCGCGGAGCATCTGGTGCCTTTCCCGGAGCAGAAACAGGAATTGGTAGTGGTGCTTGGTGTAGTGCTTCTGTATCCTCGGCCGGCTCTTGTTTGCTGCAAAATTTCTATACACTTTTTTGCTAACGATGAATGCTCACATCACGATAGCCTTCATGGTGGGCTGAGTGACAGGTACTTGAACAATGGGTTGAACGACTAGCGTAGCCGACGTTGACGGTAGTTCGGTTGGTCTGAATGGATTTTTGTCTGATTCGGTACTGTTGTGACGTACCTAGTAAACACTTCTTCGATGATTCTTTCAGAAGCTTCTTCATCCTCATTCATCTCTCGCAATATTTGGCTGCGACGCTCCAACAGAAATTGAACGTCATTATCACTGTCTGACGAGTTTGAATTCAATTTCACACGAGACAATTCCTGAAACGCATGAAATGAAATTCTAGGACGAATATGCAATTATCACCTTCGATTTACTATCCTCGTTCTTCCTCACTAGTTTCATCCTTTCCTTGTATTCCTTCTGAAGATGATCACATTTCAGAATGTCTTGGCAAGAAGAAACTCACATCTTTCACCATCTGACTGTCATAATATTTCATTAGCATGTAGAGGATATCTTTCGCGTCTGGGTGGTCACTGAAATCAATACAATCAACTCATTAATACCCCTCTACTAAAATCTGATATCAAAATATGGAACTAACCACTTCCAAACTAGCGTCCGAATTTCCGCGATGGCTTCAATAGGGCGCTTGCCCAAACGGGCCCACTTGAAAAACTGCATACTCGGCGGAATGTCTGAAATAATCCACGCTAAGTTTTGAAGATATGAAGATCTAAAATGAGCGCGATCTGATCGATCAACCCACCGTCCATGTCCAAATGCGGTCGCTTCGAGGGAGGTTCGCCATTGTCGGCCATTGACCTGGGAACGATGTCATAAATATCTATGAGAAACAAGGAAACATCCATCGGCGTAGGTCAAGTGGTGATGGAATCGTTTGATACGCACAATTGGCATGGAATGAATAGAGAGAGCAAGTGTCAGGCGCAAAGTCGTAAAAAGACGCGATTCGCGACTGATAACAGGTATTTCGAACGTGAATTAGTTTTAGGGATAGGAAAAGTAGGAGTATTTCTAAAAGCTGGAACTTCAATTCATAGAAATGATCATTGACGGAAAATGAGCAGAGATGAAACTCTGCAAAGTTTCACGTAATGGAAGCAAGAGACAGCGCTGATACGTTTGCGAGAGAACCGGATAAGAAAGATCGTGAGCGAAATGAGCGTGGACGGTAATGAGCTACCTTGCCCAAGCATTGGAACAGCAGTGGCTTCGATACACCGTTCGAAATACGGGTCTCCTCATTTTACACTCTCTCTCGCGTCTCTGACCGGTGAGTGAGTGTGTGAAATGAAGAGAATATTACCCGAATCTCGAACTCTGCTTGCACCAACTTCTTTCGATAAGTCAGCTGAGTAGTGAATGTAAACGCGAGTGTGCCTTGAGGGAAGAGTAGGGTTGGGGAATTGATCGGCAGCGATCTTTCTCTTTCTCTCTCTTCCCCTCTCTCTCCCTCTCTTAGCTGATTGTAATTGCTGATAAGTGAGCAGCAGGGAAGCAGGATTGTGACGCGAGTGCTTTGAGATTTTATACATGTTGTGATATCGCGCGTCTCGTCTGATTGCCTAGACTCTACGAGGCCTCCAGCCTGTTGTCGTTCCAAAAATTAATTAGCTTGTTGCTCGGGAATACTGTTTCGTCTATTATCATTAGTAGACAGAATTTCCAGCGTGGCGCCAGCTGTTTTGATGCTATTTTGGTTGCTTATAGTGTAAAATGACCGTTCCAAGTGTGATCTTTGGAAAATGCAAACGAAAATGTGATTCACGTACTTTACTTTGTACCCGTAACCCTATCTATCAGTTGTTGCGCATGCGAGTGTCTCCAGAAATCCTTGTCACGTGCAAGACAGATCGTAGAAGTGGCCAAAATAGGGAAGCATTGGAATGAACAGAGAGGAAAGAAGAATGGAATGGATAGTGGATCAATGAACACAAAGTGTCTGAGAAGGAATAGAGGGAAGTCACACCAGGTTCTTTGTAGTGTTATTGCTCACAGTCTGCTAAGGGACAGTTGGACGACTAATTCACTCATCCGTCTTTCGCGCGGCCTATAGTGATACTCTAGAGTGAGAGAATGGAATCCTGATCAATGGTAATATTTCCGACAGCCCAACAACCGCATGCACAATAGACAATGGAACGCGTGCGAGGTGTGTAAACTGATCGAATAGATCGGAAGAGACAAAACATTGCTTTAGGCGATGAGAGAAATGAGAGCAGCAAGGAGGGGAGACCGAAATTGCGTGGTGGTCCTTTCTTTTCATTTACCCTTTTGAGGTTCTTGCTCAAAAATTTTGACTGCTAAGAGCCGGGGATGATGGAGAAAGGAAAGAGAAAAGGGCGACTTGCGACTTGCGAGTGTGATCTGAGAGTGTTGGTTGAGAGAAAAGAAGAGAAGGAAAGGTCAGGAAGGGAGAGATAGTAAAGGAGGAGATAGGAGAGAGATGAGGGATGAATCATTCGCAAAGAGAATGAAAGTGAGATGATAGATGGCTATCGATGATTGATCATTTTCTGATTCTGCTGGAGATACTAGTTCCAGCAACTGCGAAAGTATTCATGATACAGCAACCTTTCAAGATATTTATCAACAGTATGCAAATTATAAGACAACAATTATGCAGCATAGTCGAAGTTCGCATCTTCGAAATCATCAGAGAAATATTCATACTGGCTCTGCTCCCTGAAAATAGCTCCTGAACCGTCAAGTATTGGCTCATTGAATAATCGAACGGGGTTGAGATGCATTACTTTCTCACATTTCAATCTAACAATGATGCACTCACAATGTTAGCCATCTGAATATCGTAGTATTCGCACAATAGAAAGAGTATTTCACTCGCATCCTTGGATTGACTGAAATTGTAGCCCTAATCGTACCACTGACGGAGAAACACTAACCACTTCCAAACTAGAGATCGAAGCTCATTAATGGCTTCGGTAGGTCTCTTACCCAAAACAGCCCACTTGAAAAATTGGAGGCTTGATGGGTTATCTGTAATTCGGTTTTATCTAAAATGAAGCTGACAACACGGAGCTCTAATACACGTTTCATACAGCACCAACTCAATCGACCCACCATCTATGATCGCGTGCCGTTGAATTACCACGGGCTGGCCATTGTTTGCCATCTAGAATAATTCGAAAAAGTAAAACCATTCGACACACAAACTATTCACGAAGCCACACGTTTACTTTGAAAAGTGAGACGAAAATTTGAGGTTTTAATCAAACGCTCACGTTTATAGCCATCAGATTATCGTAGTATTTCCCCAATAGAAATATTATTGCACACGCATCCTTGGTTATGCTTAAGTTGAATAGAAATCATTATCTCATCAAATCTTGTAGAAACACTCACCACCTAAAAACTAGCGCTCGAATTTCATTCATAGCTTCGGAAGGCTGTCTGCCCAGCTGAGCATCGAAGAACTGAGAACTTTCCATCTAGAACAGTTTGAAGATGAAAAAAACTCTTTGACACTCGAACTGTACACGATGTCACGAACATCATACTAAATCAAAGACATTTCCTGTGAAAGGAGATGGAAAAGTGAGAAAGGCGAGCCAAATGCGACGTACTAGGTGATCCTACTGATAAAAAGGGGTTAGATAGAGGGCGGAATAAGTGGAATTCGACAAGTTGGAGGTGAGTGTGAACTTAGTGCATTGGTCAAGGTGAGAAAGGTCAAAATTAAGAGATATTGAAAAAAGAGGGCAGAAGAGAGATTGGGAATGAATCATTGGAAATGATAATGAAAGTGAGGAGAATAGTCGGCTATCTTTGTCCATTGAATGCTAGCTGTGGGATGTTAGTTGATATAGACGCAAAGAGCCAACGTTTAATTAATCGAAAATCACAACATGACAGCAAATGAAAACAGTTAAAATTGATTAAGAAGCGTGTTCGACGTCCGTATCCTCGTCTTCTGTGTCATCCGAGGAGTATTCGTAGCTCGGCTTCCTGATAAATTGTGGTCTTTCCTGAACCCCTAATATATGCACTCACAGCGTCATTGTCTGACTAGTGGATGCAGCGACAGGATTCGGGCTCGTATCGTCGGAGCTATCGCCCGAAGAATCGTCGTAGCTTGGATTGCTGAAATGCAATTTCTACTGGTAAACCTTGAAATATCGAGCTCACATCGGCATTGGTGTTGACTGACTATCAAGACCGGCACTCGATCTTTTCGTAGGCTGGTAAGTGACCACTTGCGGTTGCTGAGTTCTGAAATGAACTGATCTGCCGTCTCAGTATTGGAATATGATTGAAGTATCCACTCACTTTTGAGGTTCTCCGGAGTTATTCGCTGTAGCTTTTTTTCGGTTTCTGTGCAGCAGTCGGGATTTCTGTCCCTTTCGTGGCTAGACGGGCGGCTATTGCTTCATTGAAGCCTTCATATATCCTGAAAAGTATGCTCTCTTATTCTTACATCATTCAAACTCACCCTTCGACGTCTTTCTTCACTTTGGATATTGCGACGCGAAGATTGGAGTCGGTCGGCACTTTGCACTTGATGAGTTCTCTAAGAAATATTTCTCAAGTTCTTTCAATAAGTGTTGGAATACATACCTTTCTGTTCGGTCAGCACTCCTCGAAACGTATTTCAATGCTTTTTCGAAAACCGTTGCTGTTACTCTACGGCTGAAAAAAGATTGAGAGTTGGAAAAATCAATGTTTATGTACCTCGACACTGCAAGCTTCTCCAAAACAGTATTGAAATACTCACAATCCGGATTCTTCGCTTTTGCGATTCTGAAAAAATGAAAACATCGTCATTTTTAATTCGAAAAAAAACTAAACCTACCGATTTATCTTGTTTATGAGGTCTATTTTTACATTTAGCCTCTCCAAATTTTCAGAGTTGACGATAGCTCTAAATTGCATTATTATAAGGTGTTTTGCTTGAGGAGCAGAAGGAGTCGGCAGAGGGGATGAGTCCTTGCTGTGAGCCGCCCCAACAGAGGTGGTAAGTGGCTCATCAGCTACAGCGACATTCGATTGTGGGCTGAAATGAGAGGTATCTCATCAAAAATGTATGTTTCTGGCAGTGGTCTGAGCACTTCTAAGAACAGAAAACTTGCGATCCAACAGGCTCCGATAGATCAAGCGATGACATGCTGGGAATCGGGAGTGGTTCAGTTTTGCTGAAAACAATACTAGCATGTTGTATGAAGCTTCGGTACGTAGCGACTTACACAGGTCTCTGAGTGTTGTTGACGAGAGGAGAAACGCCAAATTTGGGAGCTTGAGCTGCAGCTGCTGCAGGGACTGCACTCATCATCGTGAACTCTGGAGGCTCTTGCTTGCTGCAAAGAAACGGTTGGTTTATCACAAATAGCACACGGGAACCGAATAATTACTCTCTTGCTGTTCAGAAATTCAATTTCAATTCGAAATTATTGTTGATGACCCATACACAGTCTGAATAGGGGCTGGAGATGGAGTGGCAGGAGTCTGCGTAACAGGAGGGAGATGGGAAGATAAGACTGTCCTGTGCAAACATGTCATTCACGGTAAATGAGTAAGACTTGCTTCTGGGTAGATTGACCGTCTTTTCCTACTGTAGGTTTGATATCTACAGCTGGAGTCTGGTCCAAAACCTCGATCTGAATTCAGCTGTTAATGTCCACAGGAAAGGACAATCACCCACCTCGCTTTCATCCATACGTTCTCCTTCTTCTCTTGCAGTCCCGCAATTGTGCGTCACTTGATCAACGGCATAGTTGGCGTCCGTTGATCCCTTCACTGATGTGGCTACCTCAGCAAAATGACCTGCGATGTTGTATTACAACATTATCCCCTCTTCAAAGACACTCACATTTTGTTGGGTTGGTGGTGGGGCACTCACCGAATTAGTCTTCTTCTCATCCTTGTTTGCTTCTCGCTCCTTCTTTTCTCTATATTCTTTCTAAAATTTTAAATTAAGTGCTGATGTAAAAAAACCTATTGAACATAAAATTCGAATTCTCAACAAGGCAAAGGGAACCTGACATTCTTTCTCTTCTGGCTGCCATAGTGTTTGCATAGCAGCATGAGAATCTCACTCGCATCCTTCGACTTGCTGGAAGAGCGAACACTTTCCTGACGAAAAAATCCACTCACCATTTATATACAAGATTTCGAATTTCATCAATGGCTTCAGGGGGCCTCTCTTCAAGGTCAGCATACTTGTAGAACTGGAAGTTTGACGAACTATCTGGAAGGTGTAGTGTATTTCCACTAACTCAACAAAGAAACATCGAGGAAATTCTTCTCACAACCACGTCAATTGTAAACATTCCCTCAATCAACCCACCATCCATCTCAGTATGACGTCGTTTTGCCACGGGCTCGCCATTGTTTGCCATCTATAAATGTTTTCAAAAATAATTTAATTCAATCGAAATGGTGCGAAAGTAATTATGATAATAACAGTCGACTAGGCAAAGCACTAGGATTCAATAGGAAGTCAAAAGCCGTCTTAATATTCCGAAAAAGGGTTCACTCAGAGCTGCTTACTCAACAATAGTTCCACTAGCTCTTGGTACGACTAAGAAATAATCGTTCCATCCGCCCTATTGACAAGAATGAATAGGAAAGATGGGGAGGAGGGAGATCGTGTAGGGTTACATGACGAAATGCTATCACGAAAACGCTGAAGCGCTTCAGAAAGAAGTGAAAAACTATATCTAATTTACGAGATGAGAAACTTAGATTTCATAACTCTAACATTAAAATGGTAATTCCAACTCAGTGAAGAAAACGGCTGTGAAATTTAATGAGAAGTCGACCAAAATTGGGACGAAAACTTGATAACAGTTAAGTGGCTTATTCGCGCACTCAAGATCATTTAGGTGGCGTTGATTCGATGAAACGCCGTTTAGATCGTTTCACTCTCTTGGCAGATGATAAAAGCTGATAAGAGCAATTGCCGAGAAGCAGCGAATCGAATTGAAAAAGTTTTGAGAGAGAGAACAATAAAATGATCAGGAGACGCTTGATAAGCAGTTGATATTTGAACAAGATGGGTTGTGAATGAATGAAAAACAAGAAAAGGTGGGATATCGACACATGATCACTTGTAAAAAGAAAAGAGATAGAGGGAGAAAGGAAATAGAGGTTAGTGTGAACTTTGAGTGTTGTCAAGTGTGAGAAAGGTCAGGATGAGGAATCAGTAAGGAGGAATGTGGAGCAAACGACAATGGAGAAAAATCAGCAACATAGTAAAAGGTGAGAAAGATAGTTATCAGAAGATTTCTTTATCCCAAACCTTTCTGTTTCGTTCCAAACTCTCTCATCAGCAAGGAAGCAAAACACGAGTATCAGGAAATTTAATCAATGAAGTAAACAAAGATCACAATATAATTGATTAGGAAGAGTCAATGTCCGCATCCTCTAATGAATGAGAATATCCCCGTTTCGCAGTGATTGGTTGAGGAAAAGGGATCTTGATGGCTAGCAGACTCCTGACCGGCTGCTGTGGCTGAGATTGTTGCCTGAAACGCGTTACGCATTCACTTAGGAAGCCAAGAATAACCTACCTTGGAGGAAGATCCGTTGTGACTGCTGTAGCAGGCTGCTTCAGAGCAGGTTGCTGTTGTTGCTGCACTTGCCGCACTGGCTGCTGCTGCTGGGCCGATCTGCTCGCTCGATGACGAATGACTGCCTGTCTGGTACTTTCAAAAAGGCTGAAATTAACTTTATTCCAGCTTTTACGATACTTTAACGCTAACCCCAAAACGTCTTGCTTCACTGACGCTAGTGCGATCCGCATACTTGAAACTGATGACACACCACACTGGATTAGCGCTCTAGAATCAAGTTTATTGTGGATTGAGCTCACTCAATACTCACTTTTCCGTTCTGTCCGCAACATTCCAAACGTGGTCAGTTAGTTTCTTGAAGTGGACGATGGAGAAAAGAGGACTGGAAACGAACGTGAGCAGTTTTGTGATGATTTCGTCATACCTCTGATCAAGGGTCTGATCTGTAGCAGTGTTGAAGTAGTCTGAGGGCAGTTGCTGTGCGTTAGCGAGTCTGAAAAATGAGGGGATTTCTTTTTTGACGAGCGCACAGAAAATACATTATAACTGACTGCTTGATGTTGTTTATGCGATTCATTTGATTTTTCAGCCCAACTAGATTAGTTGTTAGGATCGATCTGAACAAATTTAATTCATTAATTTGAAATCAAGAACAACTCACAATTCTGTCTGGTTGAACGCTTGCAGCGACTGCCGCTGCTGCATCGGTTTATTCTGTGAAACTGATGTAGCACCCAGTTGTTGCGCAATCTTTGGCGTAGGAATAGGCGCTAGAGGAGTAAGCACAGGGGTAAGTTGATTATGTGGTTTAATGGATATTATTGAAGAAGAATATGTCAGTGGCTCGTTCGCAACCGCTACTGTAGACAGTGGGCTGAAATGAGTAATTACTCAAAAAAGAAGAAAAAGAAGGTCAAAAAAGAAGGTGTCGTGAAAACGCACGATCCAATAGATTCAGAATAATCGGGGCTAGCTGCCGGCTCAGTTTTGCTAAGAGTAATTCGTCTTACTTATCGCATGAAGAATACTTACAACACTTTCTCGTTCGGTAGTGAAAACGGAGATACTCCGAATTTTGGTGGCTGTCGAACTGGCTTGACAGGGATCATAGCTACTGCAGGAGCTGAAGGAGCAGTACGCGTCGTTGCGACTTCTGGAGGCTCTTGCTTGCTGCGAAATGTATGGATTTGTGAATCATCAACATCTCGCGGTTGAAAGTTGTTATACTCACATAGTTGATGCAGGCGATTGAGTAGCGAAAGTTTGAAGCATGGTAAGCGGGGCTTGGGCCCTGAGTAAGTACATTGAATATTCTTCACAAGCTTGGCTTACTGTGTGGCTGCTTGAGGTAGATTGTTCTCCTTGACGGGACCGCCTTTCACAATCACTTCAGAAACTTCTGACGCCTCGGCCTAAGCAATTAAAAATCACTCGAGATGGAAATAGAAGAACGCTTTACCTCGCTTTCATCAATGCCTTTTCTTTCTTCGATCTCATTCTTTCTTTTCTTCCCCATCAAAATCATTCCATTCTTTCTATCATCATCATCATCATTCTTTCTATTTGAATCGGATTGCGACATGATTGCCGCTTCCTTTGGATTAGATGCCACCTGTAGAACTGACAATCATCTTCACAAAAAAATTGAGAGCCCTGTAGTACCCATCAATGATCGCCAGTGCCAACTCACAGGGAATCTCAATGATTTTTCATAAAATATCTTGAAAAATATTCACCATTTCCAAATGAGAGATCGAATTTCATCGATAGCTTCAGTAGGTCTTTTGGCTAGTTGAGCCCATTTGAAGAACTGGAAGCTCTGTGGGATATCTGCAAATAGTCTAACCACATTCCGTATCTTATTCTATCCTAATTTCAATAATAAAACACCCACCATCCATATCCGTATTCCGTCGTTTTGCAACTGGTTCGCCGTTGTTGAATATCTGAAAATTTTGCAAAGTACGTGCCAGCGAACAGTTTTTGCATCTAGAATAAAGTGCGATAACTGAAAATGTAAGCGGACAACAAAAAGACCCTTCCCTTACTCTACTTTTGAATCAAGAGGCTGGTCTGATTTGAACTGACACGAAAGTCTGACTCCCACTAGTCTAGACGCTCTGACTGGCGTTTCCTCTACTCTGCTCATTTCTAACGGGAAGAGATTACATGAAGGAAGAGATTCATAGATGATAATTGTTGATAACTGTGATTAACAAGGAGAATCTAACAAACGTGAAAAATTTCTCGCAAACATAAATTTAATTGGCTCACAATATGAACTGCGAAGGAAGATGATGACAAGGCTAAGTGAGCAGATGGTCGCGTTTGTATGGCGAGTGTGAACTTAGCTTCGGTTGAAACGAAAAATGTCAGGCAGAGGACAGACAAAGGAAAGGAAGAGGATGGGGTTGGAGAAATAGAGAGTGAGGAGAGTGAATCACTCACAGAAGAACCGAAAAAGTGTAAGATTGCAATCGGTCGGTCCTTTCTGCTACTTTGTTTCCCAAAACATTTGATTTTCATGAACTTTATCTGAAAACGAAACAAAAACATCATAAATTTGATTGTGGAGACGCAGCCTCCTCTTTTACTACAATATTAGGTGGCTTTACTACTTTTTCAAATATATTAGGAGGCTTTACTACTCTTTCAACAATATTAGGAGCTTTTAATACCTTTTCAACAATAACAGATCTCTCTTTCACTACTTGTTTTACGATATTCGGAGGCGAAAATAATGCTCTATTATCTACAGGTGGATCCGCTTTGAGGATAATCATATCGGCGTCAGTAAAGAAAGATTTGAAGGGCCGTTTCTCCTTCCAGGCCGGCTTGTCCAAATTACGGCACAGCGCGACGTGGCTTCGGTGCATGTTGCAGTGCTGAAAGTAGATTCAGTAAGCCTATTGATGCCTCGGCAGCGCATATTTCTCCGAATCAACAACCACCACAGGTTGTTCTCAGTAAGAATCAATTGATCTCACCGAGCACATTTTATTGATGCTTGAGCAATCACTAGCACGCTGATGTCTCTTCTTCAGGCAGTGACAACATCTGAACATGGAATCATTCATACCTTGAACTTGGAAATCTATTTTTAACTCGAAAAAATCAGCTTACAGCATCTTTTGGTTCATGATGTACTGTCTCTCTTCAGTAGTCGGAAACACGTGACATCTCTCCGAAGCATGACAAGCGCTGCAGAAAGCGCAGAATCTGTCCGATTTCGAGGCTGAAATACGGGTTCTAAAAAAAATTAATATCTGCAACAGTGCAAAAAAATTTCGGTCACTAATTTTGCGATGTCAGACAACGTGAGAGAGCAAGGGAGATGAGAGACCGTATAATTTTTGCACAGCCCTGATCAGCAAACTCACTATCGGTGCGAAAATCGACTTCTCCATCGATCACCGGCGTCCTGAAAAGAATTTTGTGATGTTTTGCATAATTTTGTTGCTGAACTTACTGGAGCAGGGCCTTTCTTGTTCGCTTCGAAGCAGGTTGAGTGATGGAAGAGTCGGGAAGTTGATTTTCACTGAAATGTTTTCGTCTTTTATCAAAAACAATTAATTTGAAGAAAAATGAACCAACAACTAACTTCACGGCCCTTTTCTGAGCCTTGCCAGAAGTCTTCGAGCTATCATGTCCACTAGCTCTCGCTGCTTTAGAAGCTCGATACTTCTTGATCTCTTCTACTGCATAGCATTTTATGCTGAAACTGTATTCATCAGCGCCCATTTGGTGTGAAACACAAACTTGATGACTTTGTCCTTCAGCATTTTGATCCGATCTACCAATGAAGATATTGAAGAATGATGGAAATTGTTGAGTTCCCTGAAATATCAGAGCTACTATTCTTGAATCTCAATTATCTCCACTTACATTTCTGTTGTGCAAATTATTCCCATCACTTCTTCTACATCTTCCTTGAAGAACGCGGTGTTGTACTGAGGACTGAATGGCATTCATTAGTGTCTTGAAGAATCGAAAAAAAGATGTGCAAAGGAACCTCGGACTATCCAGATGCTCTTCTTCATCATTGAAATTGTCTGACGCCAGGTTCAGAGTTCGAGCGGTCCTAAATTAAACCAATTTTTTTCGAATCCATTCAAATTAGCTCACTTCTTGACTGAGTTCACAATATCAATTTGCTGATTCAGGCCCTGTATCGCTTTCGAGATGATTGCCCTGTAATCAACGATTGATTGGCCCTTTAGGTGGATACTCACAGAACGGCTGGGTCGAGGGTGATTTGTGGTTGGGGTTGGTCATCGACAGCAGAAACCGTCGATTGCGCACTGAAAACGCTCTTTAATTCCTTATGTAACGAAATGAACTAACGTTTCATTAGGAGCTTCATGATCAACAGGTGAAGAACTTCTAGACTGAGGAGGTTCCGCTTTTCTAAAGGCACCTATCATCTCAAATTCGTTAATGCAGGCACTCACATCGATCTCTCCCGCACGTCCGGGAGCCCTGAGACTACTGAAGCTGCAGCGCTCACAACCGAAGCTGCGGTAGCTGATGCAGTTTCTGCAGTTTCCGACTCTTCTGGATCCTCTTGCTTGCTGCAAAAGTGCTCTTAGCAATGTCATAAGTCGCAGTCTTACACTTCTAGAGGCTGCACAGAAGGTTCATGCACAAGTTCGTGAATCATCACAGAAGGTTCATGCACAAGTTCGTGAATCATCACAGAAGGTTCAGCAGGTCTGGGTAACATTATGATTTTTAGAACAAGCGAAGAATAGTCACCTCTGTTCTTCGATAGTATCCTCCTCTTGAGCATCAATCGCTGGCTGGGAATCCGCCTATAAACATAACCAAAACACTTAGCCAGATCCTGTTTTGGAATGCAACGTGAAGAAAATAAATGGATACCTCAGCGTCCTTATCAGCTTTATGCGAAGCCTGTCTCTTCTTTTCTCGGTACGCCTTCTGAAATTTATTTTCGATGCTTGCTTTGTTAGGCAGTTCTAAAGAAAATCAATTTACGAAAGTGATCACATGAAAGTTGTACCTTATATCAAGTCTTTCATATTCATTCATAATCACTTTCACTGCAACAAACGATTGTGAGACGAGGTTTACAATGAACTCACAGCTTTCTCCATGTGCTTGTTATAGTACTGCCAAAGATTGTGCATCAGCACGTTAACTTCCTGGTTTTCACTGAAATGAATGTTATTTTCATAATTTTCCAGTTTCTCAAAAAAATCGAAGAGCGGGCAGAATGAAGCGAGCATCACTCACCCGAAGCACAACTTCTGAAGGTGCTCGATAGCTTCCTTCGAGAGCTTCTCCATGTTGGCCTCCACGAAGAACGACGTGGGCATCTCTGGAAGGATTTCACGTTATTGATGCTCAAAGAAGAACAGTTGATATAATAACGAAAACGGAGGCAATGAACTGATCAAAACTCTAGCACGAAAATTAATTCTCCACTCTTCATTCTATTTCGCATGTCTTTGGTCGAAAAATGATAAGAAAGCAAACAAATGAGCGAATCGTGAAGCGAATGCGCTTGAGGATAAACTAATGATCAAAATACGACGAAGATAAATGCCAAGGAGAACGAATAAGATATTACACCATCAAAAATGCCGCGGGATTTCAGTGTACACGATTCTGGTCCCTGCATTGAATAACGAATGTCGCCGGACAGACGAATGTGTTACGCAAAACACAAAAGATTTCTCGCAACATGAGAACAATCGTCGAGAGAACCGTTTAAAGTTGCGCGACAAAAATGTTGCGTAAAAGCGAGAAAGTGTCAATAGCGCTGCTGCAGAACCGGAAAAGTTGACGCGCTCTGGTTGTCTAAAGCAGAACTAGGTATGAGAAGGAAAGGAGTGACTCCATTCCCAATGGTGTCTCGTTTCTCTGGCCAGTGAGGGCACACAGAATTGAGACAGTGATTTCATTGCTTGAAGAAAAGGAGGAAAAGAGGATCAATTGTTGTGAACCGAGTAAAGAAACGGCTTGGAATGAGATAGGAACACTTTTTCCGTTGCTTAACACTGGATAACGGAGACGAATGATTAGAAGAGGTCGAATCGAAAAGGTGCATGGGGGAAAAGAGAGAGAGGAAAACAATCGGGCAATGAAGTAACCAAACTTGCGGAGTGATAACATTTAGATAGTTGCAACATGGCATGTTTGTGCAGTAAGGGAGAAGAGGTTTTATGTGTTGATGGCAAGTGCCCAGTCAATGGAACACCGTCCCAGTGCGGTAAATGGAAGGTCACGGCAGGGTTCACTCATGGGAAAGCGAGAAGGGTTCTATGGCGTTTGCAACAGTGTGCTAGCTGGGATTATATAGCGTGTTCGTACGGTGCGAACCATATCGTTCTCGACCATCTCATTCGCCGATCCCAGCGGGTTCGTATGATGCGAACATCGCAATGTCCTCACTAGTTAGCCCATGCGTCAAATGTGGTTTTATCACATAAATTGAAGAAGATTGCAGATTTCGGTGACAGCTACAGTCCGGTGAGAGATTACGACGATTAATTGCCTCATTAACGAAAGATTAAGAGAGACTCTTTTGATGCATGTTTCAGCAATTGTTGGGGGAAAAGGACATCATCAACTACCAGTAATCAATTAACTATTTAGCTACTCCACAACCACACTAACTACGCCAATTAACTACTCCCGACGCACGGAAGTTCCTACCACTGATCAATTGCAACAGCTGCCGCTGATAGACGGATAGGCGCAGTTGAGAGAGGGGAGAGGGGAGAAGGAGAGTTCAGTGGAGGGAGCTGGAGGGAAGAGAGACGGGGAAAGTGATCTTTTTTGGACTACTTCTGGGGACAGAGAATGATGCAATTGGCTTGTTTTTGCAGGTGTTTTTGGTGAGAATGGCACGCGACCCTTCAACTGTTTAGGGGTTACTTTTCTCAGACTCTGTTTCTATCACGAATTCTGCTCGTATTCATTGAATAATGCAAGAATTGAAGGTGCGAAACGCTTCAATAGAAAATTTCATGTGAAATGTGATCTCAAAAAAGTGTTTTAGTGCAGTGGAGGATTGGGGAAATTGTGCTCTGCTGCGAAGTCTCCCCCTTTTATACTCCCCTCGGTTCCCCCTCTCGCTCTCCAGCCACAACATCTCGTCTCGTCTGGGTGTCTCTAACTCTCCCATATTTACGCTATCTCTCCTCTGCATGACTCACGAATCGTTGGACTGGTGTGACTCTCTAAGTTCCCCATACTCTCTCACTCCCATGACCATCGAGAGAGCGTGAGAATTGGAGAGAGACATGCAACAGTTGGTGAACGACTCTCGGGATCCCGTGCCTGCCAGTGATAAAGCACCCATTGCGACCTTCCTTCTCCCACTTTTTGCTCGTTTCCGGATCTTTAGCGGAAAATCGAGGGTGAGAGTTGAAGAGAAGTGAACGTAAGAAAACGAAGACAGGAAAGAAAAGCGCCGCTCCTAGCATGTGATTCAGAGTGGAGAGACGCATACGATGAGACAAGGATAGGGAAAAGAGTGATAGGGAATGGCACGGAACAGAGAGAAGTATCTGACTCAGTCTACAACATCTCTTTCCTATGTAGCAGAGAGAGGGAGAGAAGCGTTTGATTTCGCTACATATTGGCACGCGACAATATTTTTCCCGGACAGAAGAGAAAAGGCGAATTGGAACCCGAACATGCAACGGAAAGTAGGTGAATTGGAGGTGGAGGAAGTCATGATAAGGAAGAAAGTAGCACAGAGAAATCACGTATTCGCATTGCCACCACATACGAGGAAAAAAGGAGGAAAAAGAGAGGGGGGAAATGCATAACCCCTGCTGAGCGTGCACCAGTTCATCGAGTAGAGAAAGCACGTAGTGTTTGCAATTTCAAAGTACGTGAGAATGGCAAGGAAGAGGCGACAACACAATTCCTGCTGTGTTGATCTCTCCCGTTGGAATACATTCGTGTTATAATCCGACTTGATCTATGCCTTTCGCTCTCATCGGCCAGAATGGACGAGGGAGTGTGTAGAACGGAGAGAGACAACATTTGGATTATAGAACAAAATATGTGAATGGAATGTTTACGAGAAAGATCTGCGCATAAATTGATGATGATGCGATCAATAATTTATCAAAGTTCTTGTCTGATCTTCGGAGATTCGAGCGTCGCCTCTCGCAATTGCAGTAACTTGCTCGGTCGACCCTGGAAGAGCCAGAATTAGGATTCGAACTATTCAGCAATCATTCTAACTTCAGAAGCGCGCAACTGCAAGTGCGTATTCAAGAGGAATAAGGGAAATTGGGAAAACGGAAAGATTGTAAAAGTCGTTTGCAATGCCTAGATAGCTTCCTCAAACTCGGGAGGAAACTTGCGAAACGGAAGCCAGAGTTTCTCCTTATATACCCCTTACCTCTATTTCCCGAGGGATGCTCAATCAAAACGTCTTGTGAAATCGCGTCTACGCCCACACAACTCTCCTCATTTCGCACGCTCTCTAGTTTCTCTGACCGATGCGAGTTTGCGCAGAATTTTTAGAGCCTCTCTTGCTGTTCGAACTCTAATCTAGCCCTGAATCCCCAGAGTAAGTAATCCTCAGGGCTTAGTACGTGACTTGGAATTTCTGCTTTACACAAATGAATTCAGTTTCAATGACCCTGCGGGAACACTAATAAGGTACGGGTAACCAACGTTGCTTCCCCAATCGAGCAATAACGGATGGAGCGAGATCGAAGATTCGAAAACTCACATTAAAGTAGCTGTCCTCATTCCTGAACTCCTTGTCAAACATGTAGTGTCGTTCCGTATGCTCGAGAGTCGCCGGTTCCCATTCGACTGGAAGCAAGGAGGAAGACGAGACCGGCCCGTTTGGATTCCTGGAACGTTCTGGCGCTTCATACAGCTCGAATGAATCTGATGAATCCTATTTGTTTCTTCACTGGCAAACCATGGGTGTAGGATATGTTTCACGAGCGCTTCAATAAAACGACTTCTTAAGGATTACTGATTCTGTCGTTTCTCGAAGTTCAAAAGTAACTAACCCGCTTTAGGTGAAATTTATGAAGGAACTGTTTAAATTCCTTGACAATTTTTATGTGTTTATTTATACATTGAAGTGGGGTCCACTGAATCTGTTCTTTCCGAATCTCACCCGTATTTCGCAAAGTTCGTGAAGGCACTGGAGAATACGTCGCACATTTCCCGATCGTTCTCGTTGAAATCAAACTTGAGCATGAGCGATTTGCCGAAGAGGTAGGGCAGTTCCATGCCATGGGTAGCTTCTGGAAAAAAAGTGAAATTCGCGAATTATCACAACTTCATACAATAAATTGTTTGTAAAGCGTGCGAAATAGCGTGCGAAATAGAGGTATTGGCAATGATGTCGTGTCTCAAATAATATTCTAAAACGGGAAATCTCTAAAACGGGTTGAGAAAGACCATTCATGACATCATGGACTCAATTTAATTGAAATCACAGCGAAGAAGTCGAGATAGAGGAGAAACACACCAACAACAGACAGGTACCACCGCAGCGGCCCGAAGCTCTTCGGGTTGAGGTAGGAGAAGACGTAGCTGTACACGGAGTTGTCTGCAATTTCGATGTTGACTTTCTCCGTTTCTGGAATGTTTCAACAGCTTCACTTGAGAATGAGAAAGCTTCGATGAGCGATCTTGTCGTGGATGGCGCATCAAAAAAAACATTAATGGCTTCGATAAGTTGCTTCGATAGGCGCGACTATAAAATGGCAGTTGGACGTTTCAAGGAGCACACTAATGTTCGGTGTGGAGTGTTTTCCGATTGTGCTTCAAAAGTAATACATTTGAAAAAATTGAGCGATTTTATAGTCCCGAGCAGGAATTGATTTTTATAAAAAGAAGCCCAACAAAGTTACAATTTGTCTCCAATCAATGTCTCAGTCGTTCTTCGTTGCTCGTTTTTTCGTATAATTGTTAGAATTTGTAATTCATGAAAAATCTAAAGCCCAGTACCCGGATGCGCCGCAAGCGTGTCCTTGATCATCTTGAGCGTCGCCGCATTGGTGGCGAAGTCGGAATGGACCTGAATACTTCAGCTCCAATAACTCATCATTCTAGCTTATCATGCATTCATAGTGTCTAATGAAATTCAGTGATATTGAAACTGCTACAAGAGCAAGATAAAAGTTGGCAATACGATGCCATTCACGAAGAGTGAAGTACCTCATGCAGCGCCCTATGAATGGCCTTCTTGCCCTTGGCAGTGTCCAGGTCGATGTACTCGCGGATGAGATTCTCCTGAAAGGGTATTGGACTATCACAGAACGCGAAATCCTCAGAATTGCAGTTCTAAACTGCATACGAACCAAGAATGCAACAGTGACTGGTTTTTCTTTATTCGACACGGTTTTTTGGCTTTTCTGTTACCGAAAAAATTGAAACTTGATTTGTAACTCACGATCTCCTCCTCTCTATTCGGCACGTGCTCTGGAACAGCCTTGCTCGCAGCTTTTCGCACCTTGCCCGCCGTCTTCTTGACCATGAGCACTGAAATGGCACTAAAATCATACAACAGAATCGCTAATTACTGAATTGGGATTTCTCGGAACACTCGAACGGATGTGTTTCAGATGTAATACATACAACGAAGGGAAGGTTGGTTTTTGATTGATTCTTCAGATATCTGTGTAGCCAAAATCACAACACGGCTCTCACTTTGATGTGAGTGCTTTGACTACTAGATTTGAGTGCAATTTTTTACTGAAGACTCACAAAACGTCAGAGCCTCCAACTTCGCCACTCCCGTCATTATCGGTTTGGGCCCTTCTATTCCTATTCATTCCACTTATTATTCCAAATCTCTAACTTTCAGGTAATTTATATTAAAATCTGTGCAGAAAACTCACGGAACATCAACGCCTCCAACTTCGCCACTCCAGTCATCATTGGCTTCGGGGCGGCTCTCTTCCTCATCTCGTCCACGGGGGCAGGAAGGAAGTCGCCGTCAATGACGGGTGTGCACTCTGATATTCTGATGTTCGGTCTTTGATCTTTGATCTCTGGGTACAGTTTGATCTTTGATCTCTCCTCCTCACCCAAATCCGCTCCGTCGATCAGCTCCGCTCCGAACATGCTGATCTCGAAGGCGGAAGCAGGGAGGGCGCGCAGTTGGTCCATGAGCTGGAGAAAGGTAACATATCATGGAGCAGACAATACGAGCACCACATATTGGTATTTGTAAGATTTTGGAAATCAAAGACTAGCAAGGATCGTCACAAATTGCGTTCTCGGCAAAATATCCGCCGAGTGAAACACAGTCTGAATTTGTTCCAACAGAAAGCTCAATCGAATCTCTGTGTATCTGCCCAAAATGTTACTCGTTAGATAGGAAGAGAAGGCGAAAGACTGGAAATTCTTCAACTCACATGCTCACTATCCGTCCACTCCTGCACCTTCATCTTCCTCGCTCGTCGCTCGCACACCTTCTGCATCGAGGGAGCGAAGGCCCACTGGAAGAGGGGAGAGGTTAGAGATCAAAGATCATATCGAATGATGTCACGAAAGTAATAACTTACCTTTGCAGTAGCATTGCCGCCCATCGGGATCACCTTGTGGAACAGACCTGCAACGAATCCAGTTCAAAGAGTGTTTACCCTGAGCAAGAGTATCACGTACCTGAAGAGTATGGACTCAACGCGAGCAGATCTACGCTGACGCCGCCCGCGCTCTGGCCCATCACTGTCACGTTGTCCTGAATTTATTGTTGTTAATTCGCTTTGTCATAGATTATTTTAAACTTCATTGAGGCCTTCACGCAATTAAAGCCATCGCAAAGTTTGCTCTTATTGCAAAATCATGAAACGTATTTGAATCGAAACAATTCTGCTATGTTGAACTACCTTGTTGCCTCCGAACGCGGCTATATTTGACTGAATCCACTGCAGAGCCGCAGTTTGGTCCCACAGTCCGAGGTTGGAGGGACACGCTTCGTCACCTGTGTTGGGTGATCTTTGATCTCCGCGATCGATTGTTGATCTTTGATCTTTGAATCAGAGTCTCGATGGATGATCTTTGATCTCCGTGAAACATTTCTGATCGTTGATCTTTGATCTTACAAAAGACTAAACGGTTGATCTTTCATCTCACCGGTCGTCCAGAAGCCAAGGTACCCGAGTCGATACTGAATCGTGACGACGACAACGTCCTTTTGGCACTAAAAATAGTGATGCTTCTCTCAGAGTTCGCAAATTCGACGAGTTACGCAAACTGTCTGTTCTTGCTTCTCTTAGGTTTCACAGCGGTTACATCAATCCATGAATTCCTTTGAGTTCTAATGATCTGTCCGATGTTAGTAAGAGCATAATAATAATAATTCACTCCTTCACAAATAGTAATGCCTCATACCAGTTTCATAACTGTCTGTCTTAGTTCAACGTTTGCTCACCAATGTCTCACAAATACTCGTATCCCCATACACATTCGATCCGCCCATCGCGAATCCGCCGCCGTGCACGAAGACGAGTACGGCGAAACCTGGAAGGAGTATTTGATCTTTGATCTCTCTCCGGCAATATCAGGTATCTGATGTGCGAAATCATCATGGCTTTGAATGCAGTTAGTTTGTATCCATCAAGTATGTAAAAAATTCCGCGAACCGTACCGCCATTGCCGTTTTACCCGATCTTGAGCGCTCACAGATAGTCCGTGTCACGGACTATCTGTGACTCCGTGACTACAATGTTCGACATGCAGCTCTAATAGACTACAGATCAGTGATAGTCGCTGTCTCACCTCCCTCGGGCGGTTCCCAGCAGGGCGCGAAGATGTTCAGTCGCAGGCAGTCCTCGCTGCGAGGACCCATCTGGAATATTTTATTCTTTGTGGACCCTGTATCCGTGATGATCCCTACATTCACTGTGAAGACCCATCTGAAGTGCCGGAATTTGATTACCGAAAAAGTGCACATCCACTATCGAACCTGACCACTCATCCTGTTTCAGGCAATCGCAGTTTTTGAATCATATTTGTATTAGCTATTAGTTTGATCTCGTGTTCTTCATTCGTTAAATCCCCCTTGCTACTTTGCATTGCTGTTCAACAGAAGGAATGGAAACACTGAAAGCGAAGCATTCTTTGCTTCCACCTGTCAATCTCCCATCATTTCCATAATTCAGCAAGAATGGGTAGAGAATGGAATGGCCAGATTGGCGTGTGACTCAACAAAGAGCACGGGGATTGTGCTGACATGGCAAAAACGGCAGCGATATTGCCGCCGAGATTGATGTTCGCAAATGTTTTTGATTTCAATACATTTCTCGACAACAATGGGCTTTGTTTTTCATTTAGGTTACTAGGGATACAGCCAGACTGGACAGAAAAAATGTGGACAAAAAATCCCAAGACTACGAAAATCTAGATATTGAATAGGAGAGGAAGAGGAGAGGAGATAGGAGGCTTTCCGTACCTTCCAAAGCCCAAAAGTGAACACATCCTTCTGCACCGCTCGTGGTCCCCACTTGCGAGCATCGTAGACGTCATCCCATCGATCGGGTGGTTGCGGTTTCTGCAGGGATTTATCGATGGTTTTCTGATCACCGCTATCGACCTTGCACAGGGGAACTCTGTGCATAGGATGTTTTTTGTATTTCAGATTCTTTTTGGTGAACACAAAGTAGTCCATCTTGTGCAGAAGAACTACTTTGTGCACAGAGAAGTTCATAAAGATCAATATGCCGATTGTGAAAACGGTTCCGGTTCCATTCAAGCACTCTGACCGCTAGGAGAGATACGAGAGATGGAACGATAGGATCAGTAACTCGAAACACGATCAGCACACTGTTCTGTGCACAATCTGCTCTACGTGCAAAAATATGCGGACAGTTGCTGACTAACAAACCATCTCTGACTAAAAAAGGGAATTCTTGAGGAAAAGAGACATACCTTGAATCGCAATTCTCCGATGGGTGCTTTCGCGTAGGGAATCCCCTGAAATGCCACTCATTCTCCTTCAATTAGTTGGGCAAAACGAAATACAGCAGAGGCTTCACTAGACACTTCTCATATTCGATGAAAATTCGATCTATCATTTGTTTTCAGTTATCATTCCCCTTCGTGCTCAGTCTGGAAGACATTCAGTTTTCGCACTTTGTCCGAAACAAATTGCGCGTCAACAACTAGTGAATGCCAGACAGAAAGTGCAAAATGGAGAGACTCTGTCTCAATTGTTCACCTGAAGTTGCTAATTCCCAATGCCTCATTCCAGGATCTATCTCCCTACCTAGTTCTCCTCACCTGAAAGGCGTCGACTTGTCGATCTCCCTCGCTGATCAATCGTCGTCCCTGAACCTTCCCGTATTCCGTCTCGACGATTCGAGAGTCCGGGGTTGGGGAGGACTGGGAGGTGCCCATGCCTGGAATTGGATTGAAATTGACTTATGAAAATCACGAAAAAGCAAGAAGGATCGAAAGGCAAGATCGCAACATCTACTCTCTGAGAAACACGTCAAAAAGGCGATGAGAAGAACAGATAATGAGCGGTCTTGGCCGAAAAACGACATGAAATAGGGTACGTTTCAAGAGCGGGAAAAGGCAAAGCGAGGGGAAATGCGATAGAGTAAAGCAGTAGAGGTGCGCTGTCTGCCCCTACAAACTTCACTTCGCTGTCTGTCTGCGCTCTCTCCATTCTTAGTACTCTCTTGCCTCGGCCCTCTCGCGTTATCTACGCTGTTTTCGTGCTCGTTTTCTCTCGTCTCTCTCCTTTTTCCGTGCTCTCTCGTCTGAGGAGGGAGGGCACAGAAATGGCACAGAAATGCACGCAAAGGAGAGGCAAGGAATGATCTGATCCTCTCAATTTCGCCTGCTCTCTCGCTCTGTCTGACCGGAGAGAGAGCGTGTGGAATGGAGAGAGACAGAAGAATTCTCGAACGAAAGAAGGAATGAGATGAGTGATGCTATGAGTCAGAAGGCTGTTTTCATCAGAAATGGAGGAGGAACAACAAAATGACACGGAAAATGAAAAGTAGTCTGCCCCAAATTCCAAAATTCAAATTCTCCCAAAATTCTGGTATCAATTGAATGTATTCGAGAACAAACAATTTTTCATGGAATCAGTTTTATGTCTCATCGAGTAAAGTGGTCGTTTCTCTCTGAGATGATGGGATAATCTTCCTTCTCAAGCAGAGAGAATAAGGTACTCCTTCGATTGGTTGCAGCGAACCTGCAAAGTATAGATCAAAATAGAACAATACCCGTTTCTTGTGAATCACCTAATGCCCAGAATTGCATTTTGAAACATATCCACACCAGTCATTTCTCACCGGTTTCTCCTCAATGGCACTGATCATCTCTGGTTCGATGCCGAATCCTTTCGGAAAGCAAACGAATGGAGTGAGCAACTGCTGTGGACGAGACCAGTGAAAGAACATGTTATCGTTCTGAAAAGGGGTGTTGTTGTTTTGAATTACACAACAACAACAACAACAACAACAACAACAATAACACGGACCCTGAGATACTCCTCGATATTGGCATCCTCTGGTGCCTCTACCACTCCCTCTCTCGACAGTCGAGGCTGCTTCACTTTAGCAGCTTTTTTCTTGTCCCTGTTCCGCTTCTGAGAATAAATTTGTAATTATGTAGATATATTAATATAAAATTATACATATATATTAATATAATGATATATTCAACTTTGGAATATACGAACCTTCGTCCATGCCGAGAGTTTCTTATAGATAAAAGAAGAGATTAGGACGAGACAACAGATAGCAGTGATCATATTGCGAATGTGAGCAAAGAATTCGCGCTTTGCTTTAATCTGCAAAAACAACAGTAAACGTATTCTAAATTAAGGTAAAATTATAATAAATTTACCCGCGGATTGAAGGTCGTGGAATTGGACACGCTGTTTGTACTCTGCAACAAGACGATCAGGATTAGTGAAGAATAGGGAAAATACTATTTGAGATTCAAAAATGCGTACCGCATAGTTCTCCGGACTCATCGCCCGCTCGTCATCCATCGGATCGTAGATGGAGAATCGGTAGAGGCCGAGCTGAACCAGCACGCTTACACGATTAATCGTTCATGTGATTTGCTACCGTATTGAGAATGGTATTGTTAGATTTGGATAGGAATAGGCCTCTCGGCCCGCTACGAGTGTAAAAAGACCGCAACGCGTGAGAGTGACAGTTTGTGAAATAGTTGCCAAATCGTTGCGAAACATGACATTCTGATGCCATGTTAAACAACCTTGCCACTCGATTTGAACGGTAAATACCCGGTAGAAAGGCCCACGCAAAGCTGCCAAAAATGGGTCGCTGGCCTCTTTCGCAACGTGCCGTGCCCTGATTTCTAATTGTAAGCAAACGAACCGATTCCTTCTGTAACGGCGCTCCTTGCATTCTTGCAGCAATGTACATTTGACCGAGCACCGAAGGGCATTTATTTCCCTCGCAACTGAACAATCCCAGCTTTCTACTGCCCTTTGCAAATCCCGGGCGTTTTGCAGCATGTTAACTCACTGGCAATCAATGTAGTATAAGCAATTCTTTTTTTTGTCATCCTCCGAGCAGTCAAGTTTTTCGCACGCGTTGCCTTTTATCTGAGAATATGAGGCCGTATGCGAGAGAGTCGAGCCAAGGCTGGCACAGCTCAAAAAGGTCGATTCTCTCAAAACGTGATATTCGGGGTTCTTGAGGGTGCTGATGACGATGAAAACTTCCTTTTTCATTTTGGGCCTCATTCGGCACCAGACGCCGTCACGTCGAAATCGGGGATGTGGGTGATACTCGGCCCTCGAGGCCGCTAAAATTAAGCTGCCGTGGCCCCCGGGGTAGAATTTGATGCTGATCACGTCTGTCGACTTCATTTTTCATCAAATATTTTTAATGCGCTTAAATAGCGAACTTTTTTTTAGACAGATCGAACCGGCTTGACGAGAGGATTTAAAAAAGGGGTTTGCGATAATAATAGAGTGCCCGGTCTCTGAGATTGATTCAAAAGAGTATTCAAGGACGGCACTTCTCCATGTTGTTTACACCGAAGCTCCTCCCTTCCTTCCTCTGCGTCTCTCTCTCCTAAAGAGGCGCACGTGCGCCTGTTTTGCACGTAAGGGGGGACCCTAAAAGTGAGGTTGGGGGTCATATCGGAACCAACCCCAGATCCATACCCTATCGTAACCCCAGTACCCTGAATTAAATTTTTTTGCTACCGTAACCTACCGTAACCCTACAGTAACCCTGTATGCGGGCCAAAGTTGCATTTTTCGTTCATACTAATCGGGCATCACTTACATCAATCATGTGATGGTTCTACAGTAACCTACCGTATCCTAGCGTACCCAGGTACCGTATACGAGGTTGAGAAACGCGGACTGACTTTTTTCATTTTTCGTTTTAAAAATCCGTTTTTTGGGCTTTCGTGTATAGGTCATTGAGAGAATTTTTTTTAGGATACCGTACCTCGAAATTCCGTAACCCTACCGTAATCCTATAGTAATCCAGAGTATGGACAAACTTGTGTTTTCAAGCTCATTTTCGTCCCAGCTCTTTTACTAGACCACATGATGGTTCTATAGTAACCTACAGTATCCCACCGTACCCCTGTTACCGTAATCGCTGTTGAGAAATGCGGACTGAATTTTTCGTTTTTCGTTTTAAAAATCCGTTCTTTGGGCTTTCGTGTATAGAAGACACTATCTGACTCGATCGAAAAACTCTTGGCACAGGCCAAAATACAACCCATGCCCATACTTGCACCACAGGTAGTGGTTGATGAGTGTGTACGGCCTGTGGGGTTAGCTAAGCTCCTAGGCCTCTCCTAGGCAAAGGACGGAGTTGCCTGCCAAGATGACGCAATATGCTAAATCGCTGAAACGTGATCCAATCGACTGGGAAGTGGGCTAGGCGTGTTCCTCGTCAAATTCTAACACACTTTCACTCTTGTGCATTTTGCGCTACGATTTCATCTAACGCCGGAAATCAATAAATTCGAAAATATTCGCACACTTTATTTATTTTCGTACTCTTCCCGCCGGACATGATGGTGTTTTATTTGTTCAATCGATGCGTATTATGTCAATGCATATTCAGTAAATAGGGTGTAATTTATCTCGTTTACAAAGGATGTTCAATTCGCAAAAAACAGTGAAAAGTTTGACGATTTGACTTATAGTAACCTAATACTTTTTCACGGTTCCGGTTTTGTATTATCGGCTACGGCTCTCACATGTGAGAGCAGCATGAAACAAAATATCCAGTAATCGAACATACCGTATATTGTTACAGTAGCCGAAATACCGTACTCCGGTCTATCACAAACTGATTTTATTTCACAAATTGGCGTAAAAACGGTTTTTTTTATCTTTCAAGGGTTTCTCTTTTAATGATGCTTAGCAATGAGTTATTCAACTTATAATCATGCCAGATTGAGAAGGGTGCTTCATCTGGCAGCTAAAATATTATTACGCAAAATTATGAAATAAAGTCAGTTTGTGATAGACCGGTGTACGGTATTCGGGCTACTGTAACAATATACGGTATGTTCGATTACTGGATATTTTGTTTCATGCTGCTCTCACATGTGAGAGCCGTAGCCGATAATACAAAACCGGAACCGTGAAAAAGTATTAGGTTACTGTGAGTCAAATCGTCAAACTTTTCACTGTTTTTTGCGAATTGAACATCCTTTGTAAACGAGATAAATTACACCCTATTTACTGAATATCACGCTTGTCACGAGAAAATCGAGCTAGAATGACAAGTCTTGGGAATAGAGCGAAAATGGTGGAATGAGTTAGCATCAGTTTTGGGCACCTCTAGACATGTCCTAACATCCCCCAAAGCACCGTGGTGCTGGGATCATTCTGGAGCTCCATGCACCGGGTCGTCTCCATGGATCCCCAACTTTGAACGCGAATATCTCGCTTCCAGTGCATTTTTGAGAGAAATTGCTGTAAGCACGACCCCAGGTCTTTTTTCGCGCTCTATCGATCTACACAAACTAGAGGTCATGAAAGTGACTTTGAACAGTGCTACACTTCAGGGCCCATAACTCAAAAAGGTAGGTAATGGACACCTTCTTATTGAAACATGTTGTAAAGCTGAAAGCGCTCTTTCGAATGAGTGGCTAACGAAAAAAATACGTTAATGAGGACAGCATGTTTGCCACCTCGATAGCCACTGCGATTATTTGAATTCATTTTACACCGCACCGTGCTCTCCAGAGCGCGCAGAATGTAATGAAACATAGAGGAATGGCGCGAGCGAGAGAGGCAGGCAAAGAAGAGAATGATAAGTTTCATTCCATTCCGCGCGTTCTGGAGTGAGCGGTACGGTGTAAAATGAATTCAAATGATCGCAGTTACTGGGGATTCTTCTTAGTGTAGCAAAGGAGAGAGCGAGAGAAGAGACAGAGTGATGAAAGATCTTTTTATCATCGTTGTTGAGACGTTTCGGACAAACAGTCCATCATCAGTCAAAGTAGGAGTAATCACATGAAAGAGTAAAGGTTAGAATGGGTGACAACCAAAGAAACGGCATTGAAACAGTGAATATTACAGC
>LS508207.1:0-33884 GCA_900490845.1 Pristionchus japonicus | reverse complement strand
CTAACTACAGTAACCCGCCTGACCTCTGCTTCAACCCCTCCTCCTCTTGCAGTACGGTAGCATGAACGACGATCGGCGGTTCTCGCGCGGATCGGAACTCGGGGATACGGTATCGATGTCTTCTGCGAGACTGCCTCCATCGTCATCCAAACCGACCAGGATAGGCAGCTTCCTTTCCAAAGTAGGTTCAGTCGACTAACACTGATCTGCGAGCCAATCCTTGAATCAACTTGAGCATGTTTCTACACATCTCTGCATCATTTCCGCATTCAAATCTGTATCTTCAGCTCGGCGGTAGGTCAAACGGTTCCGCGATGATGCGACAACCAGGAAACGCAGCTAGCCTTGTCTCGCTCAACAAGGTAGGTCTAGATTACGATAGGAGTATTATCGATTGGTTACTGTAACACTGATTACTGTAGGTGGCGATGGAGCCTCCGATGCAGCAACGAGGAAGTCTCGTCAAGAGTAGCAGTCTCTCCAATGATCCATGGAGGAAGGAAGTGATCGAGGCATCACACGGTACGGTAGTTATCGATTGGAGTACCGGTTTCAATCGATCCAAGCATCTTACCGTAACTATCTCAGGCAAACGCGGCAGCTCGACGGGTCTGGGCGCTCGATTGAAGAACTCCCTTTTCGGCTCGAAGAAACGACTCAACTGATCATTCTATGCGTATCTCTCTCGTCTCTCTTCTAGTCATTCAATGCCCCAGTCTCTCTATCAAAATCTCTAGTCTATCATTCAAAATGCTCATAATCACTCGCCGGTCAATTTGTCTTCAAACTGCTCCCAGATTATGTGTACCGAATTGAATCAAGCGATAAATCATATTTTCATTTGTTTATGGGCTATTGAATAACAAAAAAATATGCAAGAGAATTCAGAAAAATCAATAAATGAAATAAAGCAGTACTCGAGCACGAACCTAGCCTACAGTAATTTCAGCCAGTCCCAGTCAATCGCGCTAAATTTTCCCGCACATTCTCGGTTTTGAACTGTTTTTCTTTATTACTAACGCATTATTGATTAACTGTTTATTTTTCTTTAACGAATTGGTCTGGTTCCAGTCTGGGACTCGCCTAACCACTTATGAGCGACGAACTTACCGCACAAGCCATCGAAAAGTGAGTGCTCAAAATTTGCAACATTCGGCTAGTTCTTCGCCTTCGGAACTAGCACTAACAGCATGCTGTAGAATCGAAATGATGATAGAAAAGTCAATTCCGGAAGGAGAGCCAGATAGAACTCTCGTTCGTACTTCAGTGACGCCAATTACGAAGAGCGATTGGCGAAGATCAAAGCGAGTAACGAGATAGATGCCAAGTATGGCTACGAAAATTACACTCTGCCACAAGAAAGAGTGTCATGGCTTGTCAATATCGCTGTCGTGAGTCCCTTTACAGTTATGAGTGATACCCGAATCTACCAAGACACATTAGTCACCTATCTGTGAGATTGATCTTTGATCTCTATTTATTTTTCAGGCCGAAATGTTAGATGAGCACACGAAGGTAATTCTCTCCGCTGTCGATTTCTACTTTCTCGAGGAGAGCGGAAGGAGACTTAAGGTTAGTCTTTCTTTGAGCGTTCGTGTATAGAATCACATACTTCGCGCTGATTAATTTCATTCGATTCATTATTTGGTTACTTCCCGAGTATCCGGTAATGTAGTAGTAATCGATGCAAAGGTCTTCATTCAGATCACATACCCATTCCGTCCCTACTTCTACATTGCTATCGCAGACAACTTCGATCTACAGGTTAGAATGATCACTCTGGAACATTCATCGTAAATCGTAATGCCTATTGGAAACCCGATTATTGCCAGCTGGTAGTAGAGTCTATACGAGATGCTAACACTTTCTAATTCCCGTCTTCTAGGCCTCGGCCTACCTCACGAAGAAGTACAATTTCATCCACGTAGAGCATGTGGAGAAGGAGGATCTGGATCTCGTGAGTAGTATTTGTCATTCATTCCAATTGAGGGCCCACCACTCTGCCTTCTGCTGACGATTTCCGTAAGTGTGAAGTTAGGTTTCATAGAATAATTAAGCACGAGTTTGGTGCGAAAGTTTGTTCATGAGAAGTAAATGAATGGAAATTACTATCACTGGAAAATTAGTTGCAACAGTAGCACAATAATCTGAAGTTGATTACAGAAGAACCACCTCTCTGGTCTCCGTGCCAAGTACATCAAACTGACCTTCCCATCGACGGCTGAACTGCAGAAAGTGAAGAAGGATTTGATGCAACTTGTGAGGAAGAACTCGGAAAAGCGAAAAGAGGTATACGGTAGATGCATAGAACGATCCATCACCAACTGATTCTCCAGGACGCGGATTTCGCGACGCTCCTTGCGAAACAGCTGGGTGGCGTCACCGATGAGACCATCAACGATGACGTCCTCACCAAGTTCATCGATATACGGTAGGATTATCGATTGACGATTACTGTAATCACGGAGTACAGTAGCTGCCAATTATCGATTGCAGTGAGCACGACGTTCCCCTCGACTGCAGAGTGTCCATCGATGAGAAGATCTTCGTCGGAAAGTGGTACGTCAAAAGAACTACAGTTATTGATTTATCTTATCGTCATGTAGTTACTAGAGGATTGTTACTGTAAGTTATTGATACCGTATGCTTGCTCAGGTACACGGTGTGTGGCTGCGGTAAGGACAGAAGGCCGACCATCAAGGTATCGATTTTATTCATTGATTTGTTGTGAAGCTGTTGGCAATCAAAATCGATCTTCTACCGTAACCCATCCTTCTTCCCCTCAGGACCACCCTCGCGGTGCCCTCGATGCAGTCGATCCCATCGTTCTCGCATTCGATATCGAGTGCACGAAACTTCCACTCAAATTCCCCGATGCGTCCTTCGATGAGATAATGATGATATCGTATATGATCGATGGCCAGGGATATCTCATCATCAATAGACAGATCGTCAGTACCGATATCGACGACTTTGAGGTAAGAATACGGTCTGAAAAATTCGTTTTTTTGCCCGAAATTTCCCCGGTGAATTGTGAGTTCGTTGAATGGAGAGAGCGCCTCAATTTCAGTGACACTATCATCGCTAATTAAAAAAATTACAGTACACACCGAGAGAGGACATCAAGGGCCATTTCATCATCTTCAATGAGAAGGATGAAACGGATACGATCAAGAGGTGATATTATCGATTATTGACAGGGAGCTTGGCTACGGTAGCTCTCTCAGAATAATACAGCATAAATGAATAATCTGCAGATTCTTCTCGCACATTCTCTCTGTGCAGCCTCACGTGATTGTTACCTACAACGGAGACTTCTTCGATTGGTGAGAGATACCGTATTATAAGTAGTGGGAGGGCAAAATGATTTAAAATTTTAATTGTATGAAGGCTTCGGTGCAAGCTTTGATTTTTTTATGCTATGGTCGTACTGTTGATCCCGGTGTTCCTGATTTAGCTATAATGAATTCGCTTTGCAACTCGGAATCAACTAGTAGCTCCTCAATAATGCAATCTCCATCAGGCCATTCGTGGAGGCGCGTGCGGAGGTGCGTGGACTGTCGATGGCCAGAGAGATCGGATTCGAGAAGAATGCACAGGAGGAGTACAAGTGCAGGAATTGCATCCATATGGATGCATTCAAGTGAGTGCCATTGGTCTTTTATCCTGGGTATGTGTAATCTCTGAAATTGTGATTGATAGCTCTATTACAGGTGGGTGAAGCGTGACTCGTACTTGCCGGTTGGATCGCAGAATCTCAAGGCTGTCGCCAAGGTATGAGTTCTATTTTTGTTATTTTATTCATTTTTGCCAGTTGCATCAACAATTAATGAAATTGTCGTATTTTGAATTTCATCCGCAGCTAGTATTCGACTGGTTTACAGGCCAAACTTCGCTACGATCCGATGGAGGTGGACCCAGAGGAGATGTGCCAGATGGCAAGGGAGAATCCACAGGTATTCTAATTACTCAATCGATGTGTTTAGTGCATGTGAATTATGGTTACAGCTAGCACACTAGTAGAACTGTTGAACTTAGTTGTTGATTAATTGTTTGCTGCGTAGATTATGAGCGACTATCTGAGTCAGTGAAACTATGCTTGGCACTAGGGAAAAATCGAAGTCACTCAAAATGTGTCAGCTAGTAGTGCTCCTCGAGTGTAGTTCACCACTAGCTGATTTAGTGTTTTGGTTCGCTCTCCGACGAATGGTGATGTATGTTTCAATGAAACATAACCCAGCCGACTTTGCCTATTCGTAACCATTCGAAACTGGTGATAGCGCAAATAAAGCGCACTATTACTGTGATCGTGCATGCCAAGTTTCATCCAAATCGATTCGTGAAAAATCGATAAAACAATATTTTTCGCAAACCTCTGTCCGTAGCTCGTTCGGGAGGCATACAATGTACCTTTTTTATTTGATCAAAAGAAAGAGCAACTACTCAGCTAACTTCAGTACCAATATGAAAAAAAATAAAAAATACCGCCTAGAGTTATTTACAAAAAGGCAGACAAATTCGTAAAAAAAGTCAGTTCTCGATAAGCAAAAATGCCGTTCCGCAGAGGGCGACTTGTAGAGAAATCAGGTTTAACCTTTGAGCGCCGGGTCAAGTTTTCAAAGTTTGTCGAGGGTGGACCTACAGTAACTTGTCATGTTACAGTAACCCATATTACCGTAGTCAGGTTATCGCAAACTAACTTTTTTTCAAATTATGAGTTACAAATGTGCGCCAACGGTCGAAAGTGTCGCCCATGATTTAGCATACTACAGTAACTCAAGATACCGTAATCCGGTTATCGCAAACTGACTTTTATGGTAGAACAAAGTTCGGATTTTGAAAACGAATTTTCAATAAAAAGTCAGTTTGCGATAACCGGATTACGGTATCTAGGGTCACTGTAGTATACTAAATCAAGGTCGATACTTTCGACCGTTGGCGCACATTTGTAACTCATAATTTGAAAAAAAGTTAGTTTGCGATAACCTGACTAAGGTAATATGGGTTACTGTAACATGACAAGTTACTGAAGATCAAGCCTCGTCAAACTTTGAAAACTTGACCCGGCGCTCAAAGGTTAAACCTGATTTCTCTACAAGTCGCCCTCGGCGGAACGGCATTTTTGCTTATCGAGAACTGACTTTTTTACGAATTTGTCTGCCTTTTTGTAAATAACTCTAGGCGGTATTTTTTATTTTTTTTCATATTGGTACTGAAGTTAGCTGAGTAGTTGCTCTTTCTGTTGATCAAATAAAAAAGGTACATTGTATGTCTCCCGAACGAGCTACGGACCGAGTTTTTCGAAAAATATCGATTTTTCCATTTCCAGGAAATCGATCGGGATGAAACTTGGCATGCACCATCACGGCAATAGTGCGCGTTATTTGCGCTACCACTCGTTTCGATTGGTTACGAAATGGCAAAGTCGGCTGGGTTATGTTTCATTGAAACATACATCACCACTCGGCGAAGAATGACCCACAACACTAAATCAGCTAGCGGTGAGTTACACTGGAGGAGTACTACCAGCCTACGCATTTTGAACGAATTCGATATTTCGCCTAGTGCCAAGGGTCCCAGCCAAATGTTTTCACTGACTCAGATAGTCGCTCTTAATGAATAATATTTTCATTGATAAATGCTGCAAACGTTCGTTGGTGTTTCAGTTAGCATATTAAAGCACCAGCGACACTTTTGTACAATTTCTCTTCGTCTGATAATAGCAGAAATATTATCTCCTCCCTCCATCAGGCCCTCGCCAACTATTCTGTCTCTGACGCAGTGGCTACGTACTATCTGTATATGAAGTACGTGCATCCCTTCATCTTCGCCCTCTGCACCATCATTCCACTGGGAGGAGATGACGTGCTCAGGAAGGGATCTGGAACACTCTGTGAGGTACGGTAGAGGGGACGGTATGGTGGGGATACGGTAGCAATTAAGTAATCGATATTCACAGGCACTTCTGATGGTGGAGGCATTCCACAACAACATCATCTTCCCCAACAAGTACACGGGCAAGGAAGAGACAGAGTGGACAAAGGATGGGCATAAGGTGAGCGAAGGGAGAGGGATGGTATAGCTGGGGTTGAGTGTAAGCGTCCAGGAAAATAGTAATGCAATAGTGGTGGACAAGGCGAATAGACATAAATGGCGTGAGTTTTGAGAATTGAGCTAATGACTGATGAGTAGTGAGTTCCACGCAGTGATTATGTTGGATGAGGAATGATAAATGTAATATGTGTGTACCTGGTTTGATTCTACTCAAATCCATTTTTTGATAAATAATGAAGTCAATTCCTTCGGTATCAATGATCCCCTCTCAGATCGAATCGGAGACGTACGTGGGTGGTCACGTGGAGGCTCTCGAGGCGGGTCTGTTCAGGGCAGATATTCCCACCCGATTCAGACTCGTCCCCGCTGCCATCGCGCAGTTGAGCAGAGAGGTGCGCTACGATTGTTAAATTCGATATTGCACGAGGAACATGATTAATTAGTTTATTTTGCAAACGAAGTAGCGGCTGGATTGCAGCTGCACGAACTCTGTGCCCATAAACGAACGGTGAAACTCGAGATTGCAGGCGGGCGACACACTGGAGAAGGAGTTGGTGAGAGAGTACAGTCTGACGAGAGAGAGTGTCACCAATTGGGATGAAGCGATCGGAGAAGTGACCAAGCAGTTGGACGCGCTGCTGCTCCATCCAGCGAGGTTTGCATTTCAAGAGGAGGGTTAATGGTTGAGCGTAATGCGACATCCAATAGTCTCCTCGTGATCTTGGGCTAAGAAAAAAAACAAAATTATTGAATTGTTAGACTGGAGAAGCCGCGCATCTACCATCTGGACGTGGGCGCCATGTACCCCAACATCATCCTCACCAATCGATTGCAGGTGCGAAGGGTTACTGTAGTCTTGAGGGTCTCAGAGAGAAGGATCGTAGGAGTAGGCAGATTGGTGCTACAGGGGGTGGTTTTATTCTGAGATTTTCGGTTGATATTGATCTTGTCTCAGCGTTTGCTTTACAATTAGTATCAACTAATCATTCAGCCGTCGGCGATCGTGGAAGACTCGACGTGCATTGCGTGCTGCTACAACACGACGGAGGCAAAGTGCAAGAGGAAGATGGCATGGGAGTGGAGGGGAGAACTGAGTGAGTGAGGGAGATTACGTGGTAGAATGTTGAAGTTTTACACCATGTCACACTATGTCAGACAGCACGCAGCACTGGCGTTGCACCATGTAGTTATATATACTGGTTTTGATTCGAATACGTTGTTCTGTACATCGGCAATGTAGAAAATCTATTTCATTATTCAGTCCCTGCGTCGAAAAGCGAGTACGAACGAATTCTTCGTCAATTGGAGGGAGAATCATTCGGGAAGCCACCCAGACCATTCCATACTCTCAAGAAGGAAGAGAGAATCAAATTGGAGAAGAAGAGAGTACAGGGTATTGATTCATTGATGGTTATGGTCGTGGAATAAGGTATTGATTACAGACTACTGTAGACGAGTGTACGGTAAGCAGCACATCACTCGGAATGAGATGAGAGAATCGACCATCTGTCAGAGGGAGAACGCATTCTATGTTGACACCGTCAAGAACTTCCGAGATCGACGGTACGGTAGATGTTGATTGGGATACTGTAGTACCGATCGATTGATTGAATCTCAGATACGAGTACAAGGACAAACTGAAGAAGGCGAAATCTGAGTTGGACAAGGTGGATAAGGATGACGTCAGCGCGGCAAAGGTATGGGAAGGAAGAGAATCAATTGGCGGTATTTCCAGTTTCGTTTGCCACTGTAATGTGGTAACTTGAGTAGCTGAAATTAGCTGAAATTTTGAGTTTCATCGGTACTACTAATACAGCAATTGACACTTTTGGCAATATTTTCCTCGATGCTCAGTCTATAAAATTACGTAAAGCCATGATATTGTCGAGAAGAACAGGGAACGTAAGATATGTCATTGCAGAAGGCGCAAGGAGCGTGTGTTCTGTTCGAGTCACTGCAATTGGCTCACAAGTGCATCCTCAACTCCTTCTACGGATATGTCATGAGGAAGGGATCCAGATGGTTAGTGGAGGGAGAAATGGATCCGATAGGTTTAGAACCATTGACATCGCTATCTCGGCCGAACCTTTTGTGTCTGTGACATAACTCTTGATCTGTCCCCAGCTCAATTCCTCGATAATGAAGTAGTTTTTGATCCAGAAAATATCATTTGTTTTAAATTGTGCCAATGGAATTTACGAAAACTCTCCCCCAAACAATAAGATCTGTGAACTGGACTAAGAATAGCCGTTCACCAAACTACTTCCTATCTGCAGGTTCTCAATGGAGATGGCTGGCATCGTCTGTCACACGGGCGCTAATATCATCACCGAAGCGAGAAAGCTGGTGGAGCAGATTGGAAGGGCACTCGAGTTGGATACTGATGGAATTTGGTTAGTTGTTTGACAAAAGGCTGTGGAATCAACTTCTAGACATGCCCGGACTCAATAACCGGACGACGAAACTCGAGATTTCCGTCTCTCAATCTGGTAATAGCAACTACTGTCAGGTGTCTCCTCCCCGCTTCCTTCCCCGAGAACGTCACCTTCGAGCTGCAGAACTGCGCCAAGAAGAGGGTAATTTATTTTATTTTGATTATTTTTCCATCAAACGGAGAAGAAATACTTAACAAGGAGAGGCGATTGAGATACAGGATAGTAGTGTAACGCGAATCCTCGCAGGTGACGATCTCCTATCCGGCTGCGATGCTCAACGCGCCCGTCCAGGGATTGTTCACCAATGATCAGGTTAGAGAGAGTTGATCTTTGATCTATCGATGGAAAATTGATCTTTGAACTCTGCAGTATCACAACCTGCAACCGGACGGGAGCTACTCGATCTCGAAGGAGAACTCCATCTACTTTGAGGTGGGGGATTTAGCGTGATTGTTCAGTTAGTGCTTCAAGTAGGAGAAATCGGGTTGTGTAGTTGTCACAAAGCGATGAACAAGGGTGTGAAAGTGATGAGATTTTGGTAGTGTATTTGACAATGAATTCCTGTGTTTCAGCATGAACACTTGAAAACTCAACTAATACGATGCCAGTGCATCGATTTCCTTCTGTGATAATAAACACTCAACTGGTTCATCTTAGGGTTGGCTAAACGAATACGGAATAACGGCGCCGAAATGAAAGAGGGAGGGTTGCGGACAATAACGGAATAACGGCGCCGTAATGATATAGGGCGGGGAGGCGGCGCTTTCTCTCATTTCGGCGCCGAAGAGAATAACGGCGCCGTTATTCCGTTATCTTCCGAAATCTTCCCCCTCTATTTCGGCGTCGTTATTCCGTTTAGCCAACTCCTTGTTCATTTGCAGGTGGACGGTCCGTACCAGGCGATCATCCTCCCTGCATCGAAGGAGGAAGGGAAGAAGTTGAAGAAGAGATACGCAGTATTCAATCTGGATGGATCACTCGCTGAATTGAAGGGATTCGAATTGAAGAGAAGAGGAGAACTCAATGTCATCAAGCAGTTCCAATCGGGTGTATTCAAGAGTTTCCTCAAGGGAACCACCATTGAGGAGGTATGCTTCATTTCAATTCGAGGACGTAGAAATCAGATGAAACGTTACGAATAGATCCTAGTTGGTTTCGGTTTCACAAAGCTTTTATGTTGTCTGAAGCAACTGGTAGACCAATTGTACGTCGATTTCGCGTTCTTCTACCCAAAAATCATCAATGAGTTACCTGCAGGCATACGAATCTGCGGCGAGAGATGCGAACTACTGGTTGGATGTGTTATTCTCGCGAGGAGTCGACATGGTATGTGAAATGGAATAGAACTTTGTAGGTGTGACCTGATTCGATAACAATGAACTTGGATCGTTTATGTTTTGGAAATCATTGATGTTGACTCGAGCGATGTCTATTGCAGTTCCGCGACATCTCTTGAGGCTAAAATATCATTTGCAGAATGACTCCGAGCTATTCGAATTGATTGGAGAGAATCGATCGATGAGTAGGAAATTGGAGGAATACGGAGAACAGAAGAGCACTTCCATCTCTACTGCCAAGAGATTGGCACAGTTCCTGGGAGATGATGTTGTTAAGGTACGGTAGAGGAGATGAACGGGGTACTGTAGGTTGAGCCCAAGTTGGTTTCGGTAGGACGAAGAGAGAGGTACTGTTGCTCTCACTGATACGGTAATTACAGGAGGCGGGAATCGCGTGTCACTTCATTATCTGCAAGTACCCACTGGACGCGCCAGTCACTGAGAGGACGATCCCGCTGGCGATCTTCCAGGTGGGCTAGGGTTGTCTATTTGATAGAAGAAACTGTGGAGTGCTGATGGCTCAATGGGGAAGATCTTTTTTGTTCAGACAAAAAAAACTAGAAAAGTCTTTTTTAATTCAATTTTGATTATCTTGATTCCAGGCGGAACCAGACGTGCGTGCTCACTTCCTCCGTAAATGGACGAAGATCCAGTCGATCAAGAGGGATAATGTCAATGTGCGAGATGTGAGTTGCACTGCTCCTTCTTGCCGTTGAATCTTGTTCAGCAGCGATTATTCTCTGATCAACGTGGAAACTATCATTATTAATATCTGAATATCCTTTGATCTCACGCCGTATCCTTCCCTCACTCCAGCTCATCGATTGGTCGTACTACATCGAGCGAACGGGCGGTTGCATTCAGAAGATCATCACGATTCCCGCCGCGCTCCAGGGTACGGTCGATTATCGATTGGTTGTGCCGATCACATAACTCGTTTTCTTTCGTTGGCCTCTCACATCCGCGATTCAGCTTTGGTACTTCCTGTTTTAGTGATCGCTCTATACCAATAATACATCCATTAGCACTTGTAAAATATTCAATGCAGGCGTCTCTAACCCGGTGCCTCGCATCCCTCATCCGGATTGGTTGGACAACAAGATCAGGAAGAAGGTTAACGCGGCACTGCAACCGAGAGTCACCGACCACTTCACCATCCTCAGCAAGGCCGAGAAGAGGAAGCACATGGTTAGTTGGTTGTTTGGAAATCCAGGAATGGACTGAAATGGTTAGAAGGAAAGGCAGAGACTTGGTACATTCCATGGAACTCTAATGTTCTCTATTATTGTGTAGGGGGTTTTTCATGCTTTGAATTTTATTTTATTTTCTCAAGGCGTGTTGAAAAGAAATCAATCCATGCTCTAGATGTGTGATATGTATTATTTGTGAAATTTGGTTTTCCCTGGAGGATCAAATAGTTAAAATCATGCTCTCCAGGAGGAAGCAGACGAGAATGCGAAGAGGAGAAGACAAGAGGAGGAGGAGGAAGAAGATGGAGAGGAGGGAGATAAGGAGAATCGAGGAGGAGGCAAGAGAAGAAAGGGAGGAGAGGTCGAAGAGATTCTGGAGGAGACTGTGAAGGTGGATGTTTGATGTTTCTTAGTATTTACATGAAGGAGCGGAATGGTTTGATAGCGCTACTGTCGCTTTTTCCGTTATCAACAAATATTTTTTAAAGTAGAAGTTAATCTCTCTCATCAGATCGTCTCGATGGCGGAGGAGGGCGTCCTTCCCTGGCTGCGATCTCTGCACAAGCAATGGAGACTGCAGAGGAAGCAGGCGAAGCTTCGCAAGCAACGGGCGGAGGCAGCGGAGAGAGCGGGAGGAGCAGTGACTGCAGGAGGAGGAAGGGGAGGAGGGGCCGGGTCTCTACTCAGTCACATGAGGATCAATCAGAGCACTGTCTGGCAGGTGAGAGACGGGTTGCAGGTGTGAGAGAAGAGGAAGGGAGCGCAGAGGGGTGTGATATGCGATCGAGATTGGGAACAAAAAATAAGAAGCTGCGGCATTGGGTTGCGGCCATGGTTCATAAGCTGTATGGAGTAGGCGATGGTAGTAAGTGTGACTCATCTTTTGAACAAAATTTTATAAGATGGCCTCGGTGATTGAAGTATGAAATTTGGAGTTTGAAAAGTTGTACTTGTTCCGGCTAACATTGACTGAAACGATTATTTGAATATGGCTAATGACAATTCCCTCTCAATGGCAGGTGATCTCCTTGGAGGAGTCTCGTCAACCGGGTATATGGTATGCATGGATAACGGCTGGAGGAAGAGGAGGAGGAAGATGTGAGAGAGTGAGTGTACGACTACTGAGGAGTCTACTCGTGAATAGAAGAGATAAGAGACCCGGACCTGGAGAGGACCCTATCAGGAGGTACGGTAGGGGAGAAGGTGCTATTGAGGACTGATTTATTTCTGAATGATGACGGTACCTTTAGAATCCTCCCCCGTGGCCATCCCATCCACTTCCTCTACCAACACAAAGTGGAGGAGACGAGACTGCAGGAGTTGAAGGGAAAACTGCAGAGAGAAGCGTGCACTCCCACTATTGAAGGTACGGTAGGGTGGAGAATGTGGGAGAGGGTGTCATGCTAGGTGGATTCGCGGTACTACTATTCGATAGTTGCCTATGTTTTGACCACTTTTTCAGGTAGTGCAGATGTTCATGATCATGTAGGCGCATTTGGGTGTTGAGATCATCTCTTATGGCAAAATGGAGTAGTCTGGTAATTTGTCGCGAGGGTTTGTTGTTCTAAATTCAATCTCTCTCCATTGATAGGAATCTACGAATCGGAGGTTCCTCCGCATCTCCGTCTCCTCTCTTCCATGGGATGTGCTGTAGAAGCGAAACTGGAAGGAGGCAGTCTCAATCATGATACTGCAAGGAGGTTGGAGAAGGGGAATGAAGATGATAGGGGATTAGCTCATCTGCGGTTCTGAGAAGCCGTTGAATGTAGGTTTCAGAGTTGCTACGAAAGTTGGATGAAGCTGATTATTTAATTATTCCTTGCCTACTAATTTAATGATCGAATGGATTTATTGCAGAGTGACGGTGGGAGAGTATCTCGGCGAGGGTCAGAAGATCAGCTCCGTCTTCTACTACAAATACACCCAGGTAAGACAGACTCCGACCACTTTCATGATTTATCAGCAACTTTTACGTAGAAATCAATAATTTCCTCACGCAGGAAGCGCGCGGCCTCGTGGCGGTGTTATGTGCGGCGACGGCGGAGGGCGTGGTCATCTCGGTCGGAGCGGGCGGAATGCCCAATATGGCCAATATGTACTCGTCAGTGTTCGAGGAGATGTGAGTTGAACGCTTGCCATGATTCGAATTATCGATTGATTTATTCAGGGATTCGCTTCCTCCCGATGTTGAGGCGATCATGCAGATTACGATGAAGACGAGTAAGACAATCGAAGAGGCGGATAAGGAGATCGAGAAGGTACGGTAGAGTGGGAGGGATACTGTAGATCAGGGAGGGATACGGTTGACTATCAATTGCTCGTCTTTCAGTGGCTCCGCAAGCGTATCTCATCGTCTAATCGAGTGACCATTCTCTGCTGCATCGCCGATACTCCTGCACTGAATACGATGAGACAGCTGGCTTTGATGCCTGGTGAGGAGGGGAGAGAGGCATACGGTATCAGGGAGCGATCAATAGAATGGTTGTAGTTAGCTGCAGCAGGAAGCTGTTCTTATGAAATGGTTGTGCTTTTCGGTTTCACAGTGCGGTTATTTCACAGAGTAGTTGTGGCATGTAGTTAATGCTCTCTTTTCCCCACAATAACAAAAACAATAAATGTTTGCAGTGATTCCACTGAACCAGAAGGAGCCTCGCGGTCTTCTCTCGACGGTCGACTATCAGAGGATTGTAGCCAGGAGGATACTCAAACACTTCTTCTACCACTTCCAGTATCTTGAGGTATTTTTTAAATGATTGGACTAGTAACTATTGTATATAGTTTTTTGTTCATGCTTTACGGTGAAGATGAAACAAGAAATTGTCGAATGAGAAATGCGCAGTAAATCTTCTGTTTCAGGACTTCATCAACTGGGCTCGCTTCCTGGCCATTCCGATCGGGAATATTCCTTCTGACACAGTGCAGACTGGACTGGATGTCCTCCTCGCTCGTCATCTCGATAGGGCGGGACACGTCAGTTGGGCCAGTGCATCGGCCAGACCCGATCTGGGAGGAAAGGAGGTGAGCGAGATAGGATTCTGGAAACATATTGCGCGTGCTCAGCTCATCGTTAGATAGAGTTGGGTTGAAACTCAGAGGATAAAATGTAAGATTTTGCAATCGGTTTTTTTTTCTAGCAGGTGCTTGTAGACTGCATTATTGTTACTTGAAATGGAAAGCTCTTCGTCAATTAGTGTTATGTGCTCTTGTTGTGCCCCAATGATCTTCATCTATTAATTCCAGTCTGAGGACGTTCGTCTTGCGTACGAATGGCGTCCACTCGACAAGGATATGGCCACTCTCATCTGCAAGCCTGCCATGTGCACTGAGTATTGCGTCGATATGCAGGTACGGTGGGGGAATTGGTACGGTAGTTATTTTTTTCTGCAAGATAAGGCTATAATACTAAACTCAAAGGCCGAATGGTAAGATCTATGGGCAGTGAAACCCCTTTGTGAACCGCATATATCATCCACCCGTCAATTGATCCATGCCACCGAGATTGAGCATTGCAGGTGGACGCACTGGCAGTGAATGCAGTGGTGCAGAGAGGGTGTCTGATGGAGGCAGAAGGGTCGGATGAAGTACTCCATCTGGAGGGAGGAGAGGGAACCAGTGTCGATGATAGTGTCAGGATTCTCAGGTGAATGCTTTCTGTGGTTGCTATTTTCGTTATACTGTTCATTTGTTAGTTAGTTAGTCCATTCATTTATGGGAGCGTTATCACTGATATTGTAATTCTCTCCACATGACTTATTGATGAAGCGGTATTTCAAGGGGTTTCATATTTAATAATCTTCCTTTCAGACACATGCTCTCCGAGCTGGTGCGTGAGATCGCAGTGAACAAGAGTCAGCGAGCAGATGAATTGGTCATCGGATTGAGACGGTGAGTTGAGGCTGCGAGGGTTGGTGAAGGCACTCATCTTGACTCTATTGCAATTGATGTAAGATATGTGCTTCAACGATTGCTGAAACCACGCTCTGTTTTTTTCACTACAATTTAGGGACGATTGAAAAAAATTGATCATTACTTACAGATGGCTAACGACTCCTTCCTCCCTCTTCTTCGATCCTCTTCTCGCTCGTTACGTGGCGACTCTCGAGAAGAAATTGGCCCTCCTTCTATCGACTGAATTCACTCGATTGGGAGCGAAGATCATCTACGCATCCCCGTCCAGGTGAGAGAAGGGAGAGGAAACGGGATGAAGATGTAAGGTAGCAGAATTGGTCATCGAATTCAATGGAGAGTATCGAAAGAGAATAACACGCGAGAAAAATTGTAACTACAAACGTTTCTACTAAAAAAATTCAACATTATTTTGAGTTTCAGACAGTGGTGGGATCGAAAGGTGACGGGTTGGGGTCTTCCGCAAATAAGGTCCGGTGACTTCGGTCCTCCGCAAAAAAATTTTTTTTTCTCATTGCTAGTCTCCCATGAGAGGTGATGCGAAAATGGAACACGTTTGGTTTAGAATCAACAATGAAAATGCGTCCAAGCACTATGACCTGAATTTCGTCATTATTTCTTTGTTTTGACAGTGATGCACAAAAATTTTAAGTTGCGTCACACCGCAAGTTCTATTCACACTGTGAGCTGTCGATGACAACTTGATTTGGGTCAAAATGTTGAAAACCGGCTGACATATGAAGAGGGTGACGAGAGGGTGACGGCCATTGGTTCAAAATTGGCCGTCACCCTCTCGTCACCCTCTTCATATGTCAGCCGGTTTTCAACATTTTGACCCAAATCAAGTTGTCATCGACAGCTCACAGTGTGAATAGAACTTGCGGGGTTACGTAATTGAAAATTTTGTAAAAGGTCATTCTGAAAACTGAAATACTGTCCCAAATTACTGTATTTTAAGGTTATCGAGAACTGACTTTTCAAAGTGACATTAAAAAAAGGGATTTTAATTGGTACCCAGCCCGGTACCAATTAAAATCCCATTAAGTGATACTTAAAAAATCAACAACAATTTCGTCATCATTTGTAATATGACGTCATCACATCAGTATTACCCACCCCGTCCCTCCGGCCAAGAATCAATGATGCAAGAGGAGAACAAAATGTGTTTTGGATCTGATTGATGAGCACTTTTCTCGCTACTACTCCCACCATCCTGGACAAATCATAGGCCATAGGACTGAATGCAAACATGTTTCATGTAGTCAACTGGAGGCAAACCTTTGTCACTCTGCGCGATCAAGTCTTCACACGACTCGATGGTCATGGTCCAAAAATGGATCGCAAGCAATTCTTCACAACCCGTCGCATCTAGAGTGCGCCCTGTCTACAAGGGGTTACTCAGGCGACCACCATTTGAGTCGCCCTGTGAGGACGCAGGAATGGTCGGTTGAGCCACCCTTGCAGACAGGGCGCACTCTAGACGCGGCGGGTTGTGAAGACTTGCCTGCGATCTGTTTTTGGACTATGACCATAGAGTCGTGGTATGAGTGCTTGGTCGGTCAGCGTGCAACTAGGCACTCGCCGGCGGCGTGGACAGGTATGGTTAGCATCCGGATGGTGACTATTAAATTCACACAAACTTCGAAAGTTCTTAAATTTAGCGAGAAGCGCGTAAATTTTTTTGGAAAAGGCATTCCGTGGTTCCGTAAATCAGGCTTTCGGAGTTCCGTAAAAAAATTCCTGTCACCTTTCCTAGCACATCACTGGTTTCAGAGGTTGACCATCTTACATCAGCTTCCCATCCCTCAATGATCTTGGCATGGAGTCATGCAGTGGTTATAAAAGTATCATTACACACAGAGATGGAAAGGTAAATTTGGAACCCCAAAAATTCCCATGGTATGAGTTTTTGAGAGATGATTTTTGCATGAGCGAGGTCAAAAATTTCCAAGGTATTAGTTTCTCTAGGTCAAATTTAGGGCCAGGGAATGGTGTTCAAAATATTTATCCCAATAACACTATTTTCATTCATTTTTTAAACTTTTCACACCATATTCATGCTTTTCTTGACCGTTATGTACTGCCGGACCACGTTTTTGAACCACTTTCAAACCAGGAAAAACTCAAAATTCTCCCGATCCACCTCAAAATTTCCCATGGTATGAGTTCCATACCATAAATCCTCCCACCCTTTCCATCTCTGATTACACAAACACAAGCAAACTCCAATGCATTGCAGATTCGTGTTCTCAACAGGGAAGAAGACTCTCTCGGAGGCGGAGGCGTTCATGGCACTGCTCAAGAGTGTACGTTGGATTTTTTTTCTTCAGAGATTCGTATATTTTCCAAGTTGCTCCAATTTGAATGATCATTTGGCACGGCTTGGGCTTCAGTGATTGATCTTCTTCACTGTTTCTACGTTTTCTTAACATATTATGTACATGTATCCATGCACTCAATCCAATTGTCTATCCAGTCTCTCTCGTCGACTCAACTCTTCGCTGCAGTGCACATGCACGTCACGAAGATGTACTCCGCCCTCCTATTCAAGGACAACAAGAACTTCGCAGGTAGAAGAGGGTTGAAAGGAGAAATGGGCTCACTGTGATCAATGGTTTAGTATACGGTAGGAAATCGATCACTGACTGCAATTGCAGGTGTTGTGGAGAAGCGACGAGAGGATTACGAGCGAGAGCAGGATGAGTTCTGTGAGGAAGTGGAGAAAGGTGAGAGAAGGGGAGAAATAAGGAACCTGATGATCTCTGGTATTTTTTTCCCACTGGTCCCCCAGTACTTTTCCCAGTGGGCAGTGAGGTAGGGGACCAGTGGGAGATTTGCTGGGAAACCAGTGGGAAGGGAAACTGGCTGGGGGACCACTGGGAAATATCCTGGGAAACTACTGGGAAAATAGCGGTGTGCATACGTGACTAAACGTGTAATGTCCCGGATAAGGTTGGATGAGCTTTTATCGGAGTTTTACGTTAAACATTCACAATGAAAAGGGTAGTGAGCGATGACGTTAGATGCTCTTGTTGATTTCTTCGACGATCGCTTACAATTCGAGGAGGAAAAGGGGCTATAAATTGAAGAAAAACTTAGCCTGGAAAGATTGGATCAGCATAAACGAAGTGAATGGGCAAACCTGTTTACACCTTTACTAAATTCGATGTTTTTAGGATGTATGTATAAAGAGTATATCATCAACAGCGGCTACGGGGATCTGAAAGGGCACATTTAGCAGGAATATCAAAATTTTACCTCGATCCATCTCGGACGATTTCAGTTTCGATCCTGGTTCAACTTAGATCCCGTTCGATCTGTAACCAGAACGGTGAAATAGAGTACGGTGCATGGAGAACTAAGCATTGGTAGACAATAACACATGAAAACACGATGAACGAGTGCACAAATCAATAAACTTTAAAGGGGGCTTAACAGCAATATTTTCGCACATAAAGTGGCAACGTAGAGTTGTAGGGACTGATTACCCGATCACATTCCGCGTTATCCGAAGTTTCAAAGATGCCTCTAAAGCCCACAGCGGATTTTTAAAGTTTGCCTGTTGAAGCAGGCAAGATCGAGGTAAGAGGCGGGAGTGTACGGTAGTCTTCCCATATCGATTGATTGTGACGAATATTCGAAAAATAAGGTAGCAATAGAAGAAAGACACCGGCAGGGATCGAACCCATGGCTGCGAGATCGCAAGGCAATCACGCAACCGCTAGGCTACGGGTCAGTTGTGGAGAGGGGATTGCAGAGATTACATATCTCGAGCAGTACTTTCTCGCTAGTGCGAGTAGGGAGAGGGAATCTAACAGCAAGTGTTCTCCTTTTCGGCTGATGAGGAGAAAACAACTGCTTGTCGTTGCCAGCACTGCCCTCGACGATCTTCTCAAGAACGAGTGGGAATCCTACATCAAGCGAGAGTGCACAGCTCGAGATATGTAATCTCTGCAATCCCCTCTCCACAACTGACCCGTAGCCTAGCGGTTGCGTGATTGCCTAGCGATCTCGCAGCCATGGGTTCGACCCCTGCCGGTGTCTTTCTTCTATTGCTACCTTATTTTTCGAATATTCGTCACAATCAATCGATATGGGAAGACTACCGTACACTCCCGCCTCTTACCTCGATCTTGCCTGCTTCAACAGGCAAACTTTAAAAATCCGCTGTGTGCTTTAGAGGCATCTTTGAAACTTCGGATAACGCGGAATGTGATCGGGTAATCAGTCCCTACAACTCTACGTTGCCACTTTATGTGCGAAAATATTGCTGGTAAGCCCCCTTTAAATTCGAAAATAAAATGCTCTCAAACGCATTCTGTGCGCGAGATAGTGAGACGTGAAAGCGCGTAGATTTGTCTGGGGGACCACTGGGAAATGGATTGGGAAACCAGTGGGAAGAAATCAGCCCTCTCAACCTCCTCTCTGAGACTGGGAAACCAGTGGGGGAGCATGACCACGCCCCTTTCTGCTGGGACCCCACTGGGAAAAAAATACCAGAGATTGTGGTGTTTGATCATTTCAGTTTCATAGTTGCTACATTGTCTCAAAGATTGCTATCTCTTTGATTTGTAGTACGAGCGCTTCATAAAATATAAAGTTTACATAATTGAAAAAATTACACCATGAATACCTCTATATTCTCTCAGAAGAGGGCGCAGCTCCTAAAGTGGAGGCTCGATGGAGGATGGCAGAAGAATTGGCTGAGATGGGAGAGAGAGTGGCTGAGGAGTATGAGAATGTCGTCAGTGGATATCTACTCATCACGCAACAGAAAATGGCTGAGGTGATCATATGAGGAGATTCTTGCACATGTAGTATTATGGAATTATATCAGAAGGAATTATATCATACATTGTTATTCTGAACAGATAGGTCTAATTAGAGTGCTGAAATACCTTAATTCACCTTTTCATCAAACTTTGAAAATGAATCATATTTAAAGTGTGTATACAATTTTATGAGATGTTCATTCTCACTCGACTGTATAAATTAGCGATTATCTATTATTGACAATGAGGTTAGCTTGACTCTCGAAATCTCCTCTCAATTCATTCGCTCCCATTGCAGAATCCCGACCCCGAGTGGTTGATCGAGCAGCGTCAGCGAATCATCCGCAACGATCTGCTCACACGTCTGCTGCGTGTGACGGAACGACTGCTCCGCCAGGGCGCGGATGGGGCGCGAGCTGCCGGTTCCCTCACGCGTGCGGTCTGCGACGCGGTCGCCGTCGATGCGGATGTGGCAGATGACGTCGCGTCGATCAGAGAACAACTGCAGAAAGTGGTCGCTTCGAGGGAGCAGAGAGTGCACCGTGAGTGGATGATTGAAGAGGGATGCTAGAGGTTTCACGTGGTGGTTAGATCCGTAGTGGTGGCTCTAGCTTCGATGAGTTTTTCAAGTTTGTTTATAGTGGAGGAGACCAACTAGTAGTTGACAACTACTTTGTGGATTCGTGATCAGTTTCTGTTTCGGAGCTAGCATAATGTCCCTCCACGCTGTTCCAATCGATCGTGTTACAACAACAACAACAACAATAATAATAATAATAATAATAACTTTGCAGCCCTCTACCTCTCCGACATTGTGTGCGCCTGTGGACAACCAATGGACGAGGTTAGTTTTATATTTTCGACTTTCTACTGGCACTATTTCCAATCAATTTTTTTCTGATCTAGTTGATCTATTCTCTCACCCCTTTCTCTCTCCTAGGTGGACGTCTCCGATCCCTCCACCTGGTCGTGTGGTGGATGCGCCAAGACCGTCCCTCTCCCCGAGATGGAAGAGAGAGTCGTCACTCAACTACAGGAGACACTCGCTCTCTTCCTCGTCCAGGACCATCGATGCACCAAGTGTGGACAGGTGAGCAGAGAGGGGGAACGGTGATGGAAGACTAGGTGGTTTGGGAGTTCCGAAATAGTTCTTAGAGAAGGCGCAGGAACCTTTCCGATTTTTCTCTGTTCAACTTTTCCCAAAAATATATTCGAGCAATAAGAGTTGAAATTCCAAGCACATGTGTTTTTATGCTCCTGGGATATGTTGTAAGGAACAATCGTGCGTTCCTCCAATGACTGTAAGAAATGTCCATATTCCCAATTGCAGATTCGTCGTGAGAATCTGTCTCCTCTGTGTGACTGCTCAGGCAGTTTCACGAATACTCTCGATGCTTCTTCCTTCTCTTCTCTCCTCTCTCGAGTGGCAACTGTGGCTGCAGAGAGGGAGATGGAACAGACTGCCACTGCCGTCCAATGGATTCAATCTGTGATGGGATGAGGATAGGGATAGGGAAGAGAGAAGGGTAGGAGATGAGCGTGTATCTTTGTGATAAGTTTGTATCTTTCCAACTTGTTTACCAGTACATTTTCAATCGGTGATCTCAAATCTCTAGTTGCTGTATCTGTGAATGCATTTTTAATGCTAATTAGTTGTAAGTTGAGTCAAATTGCGAATACTTGTTTGAATTCGGATAAAGTTTTATCTTTTAGCAGAACGTGATGGATAGAATGGGGGAAAGTAAAAGCTTGAGATCATTGTGTATGTATTGAGCAACGAAGACAATATAAGTCAGTATTTATTAGTGTGTCGAGTGAGTGAGGGGACAGGGGAGGGAATGGGTCAGTTAATCATCCTTCCTTCATCTACTTTCTTGCTTTCGTCGTCTTCTTCACTGATCTCGTCGATCTTCTCGCTGATTTGGCCTTGGCCTTCGATTTGGAAGGAGCAGCTCTGCTCTGCAATCGATAGAGTCGCTACAGTAACCAGCAACTACAGTACTCACACTTCTCTTGGGAGCAATCTTCACTGAGGCAGCTCGAGTGCTCTTCTTAGCGACGAGAGCCTTCGTCTGTCTTCTCGATCGACCACTGCGAGAAGAGATTGCCTTCGTAGAGCTTCCCCTGAAGGGATACGGTAAGAGTATCGATTGCTTAGTTGGAGTGGAGGAGAGGACTACGGTGCTTGGTATACCGTACCTCATGGACTTGGCCTTGGATGCGACGGAGGTGCTTCGCTTGGTGGTCGATCTGGAGTACGGTATATTGGACGAGTATTGAGATGGGGTACGGTACTTCTTGGGTTCGTCGACGGGACGCAACTTCGTGGAACAATAGCCGAATTAAACAGTGCTTAAAATTCTTATTCCTTCTTTTTGAATCGGCAACTACATTTCGTAAGTCGACGGAAGCACTATTGTGGTAAGCGTAGACACCTCAAAACAGAAAAATAAGCTTAGATTTTGAAGAGCTGTTTTTGAAGATTGCACTTGATACTCATTAGTTTTTTAAGCCATAACTTCAAGCCCTTCTTTCCCATTATTTTTCGCTAAAATGAATTGAAGATTGGTTGCAGAAATAAAATCAGTTCCCGATTGCGTACTATTTCCCAACCCAACGGAATGTGTTGTTGTGTATTGACTGTCTCCTCTCTCTCAGCTGCATTCGCTTCTCTTTCCATGTTTTGGAAAGAAGATAGGGAGAGAAGATGTAAGTTGTTCAGAAGAGGAATAAGGGAGCGCGTCGACTCGCGTTTCTCTTCCCTCTCTCGTCTTCCCCATGGCAAGTATTGATCTCTCGTGCTCCCCCTTCAAGACTCGCGGAGAGTGTGGGAGAATTACTCTTTCCTTTTCCTCTTCCTTCTCTCCCTTTTATGCATACACGAATTAAAGTTGTTTGTTGCAAGATTTTGTTGATAATTTCACTCGATTTTGTGTAACCAGCTGATATTTTTCACTATTTGCCAACACTCTCTTGCTATCCGAAGCCAAAAGAATCGAAAGGAAAGCAGAAGCTGTTCCTGAGTTGTAGCCATTCTCTTCTTCTGTCTGTCCATGTCACATTTTCTGTGTTTATCCGGTGTTCGTCAACCAAACTCTGACTCATTTGTTTATTCTTTGCTTCCATTCACTCGACAAGTGTTGTTCTGTGAGCAATGAGAGTACGGAGATATTCTTATCTCCTTTCCATGACCTCCATTTGAATCTGATTTTTATGGACTATCATAACGATCATAGGCATGATTCAGATAAATTTTCATGTTCGTCATATTTCCTGCCGATCTATCTACATTCTATTGTGTCGCGTTCATTTTGAATTCAATCTCATTTCTCAATGGAGCTCGCGTGAATGATTCGTGGAATTTACAAATGAGGGTTGATTCACGGCTCCCATTCTTTCGAAATCGTTCCATTCCAGTGAACAACCAGAAGGAGATTCGCTCGAGAGACAATGAGTCTCAAGCAGATTGTCGGACAAAGTGAGTACGGTGGTATCGATTGGCCTGGTTCTTGCAAAATGTACCCTCGAAACTGAAGATTGATCTTTGATCTTTGCAGAGCTGTTCAAGGAGGTGATCCAACCACTGAAGAAGCCAGGCAAGGCTGGAAGCTGGAATGTTCTCGTCGTCGATAGACAAGCCATGAAGATGCTCAGTCAGTTTCTGGTTTTAGTTATTTTGGGGAGTAGATATCTGGAGATGAGCGAGCTCCTCGAGTTCCTTTTCCTTACTTGGAATGGCTGAAACTCATCTCATTCTCTGAGCACTAGCGTTTGTATTGCCTGACCTGACGAAGAGCGAATAGAACTACGGCCATTTTTCCAAATTCACTCCAGACTAGTCTCTCTCATCGTCAGGTGCATGCTGCAAGATGCACGATATTCTGGAGGAGGGAATCACTATCGTCGAAGATCTTGCGAAGAGCAGAGAGCCCCTTCCTTCTCTTGAAGCCATCTATCTGCTGACCCCGACCAAGGAATCGGTTAGTTGACGAAGAATGGATGTTTTGGAGAATATGCCGATTGCGAATCGAAACTTTATGTCTTGCAGTTCTTTATGGTAGATGTGAAACATATGAAAGGTAATTGAACATTTTTCCAGATCCAACGTATGGTCGACGACTTCACGATTCGTCGTCAGTACAAGGTACGACATTCCTCTGATTCCAAAGTCTTTCTCGATTATCAGACCAGAATACCGCCGAAACTGTCTCCCATCTTCATTCACCTCTCATTTCAGTGTGCCCACATCTTCTTCACAGAGGCCTGTCCCGATGATCTCTTCAAGATGCTCGGAAAGATCTCTTCCAAGTACCTCAAGACCTGCAAGGAAATCAATATCGCATTCACTCCCTACGAGAGCCAGGTACGGTAGTTCGGGTTGGCAGAGTTATGACCGACCCTTCAGGTGTACACTCTCGACTCGCCCGATACCTTCTTCCTCTACTTCAGCTCCACCAGTCAGGGAGGTAGGGTGGATGGTGTGGTGGGGTTACTGTAGCAGACTACTTGCAGGTTCGGGACTGGCGGTGAATCTGGAGAGAATCGCTGAGCAGATTGCGACCATCTGCGCGACTTTGGGAGAGTATCCGGCCCTGAGGTAAATATAAATTTTGGCTCTGCGGGAGGAAAGAAGGTTCTCTTGCATTTTTCCATAAATTAATCGATCATTGTCGTCTCCTCTTTCAGATACCGCAGTGACATTGACAACCGCAACCAGGAGTTGGCGCAGCTTGTGAACCAGAAGTTGGACAAGTACAAGGTACGGTAGAGAGGATTATCGATTGGCCGAGTCCATTGGATCCAGTTGATCTTTGATCTCTTCAGGCGGACGATCCTTCGATGGGCGAGGGAGCAGAGAAGGCGCGCTCCCAGCTAATCATCATTGGTGAGTAGGAGATTTTTATCTTTGATCTCTGAATTGATCTTTGATCTTTGCAGACAGAGGCTTCGACGCGGTCACTCCACTGCTGCATGAGTGTACTCTCCAGGTTTGTTGACTGATCATGGGTTAGAATGCATCCGTTTTTCAGTCTTATCTTGTCTCTACAACCACAAACAATCGTTTCAAAACAGCTCTGCATTTTTCACAGATTGTCCGAAACCTATCTCAACCTGTTCGATAATCAATCGATACTCAGGCGATGTGTCACGATCTGCTCGGGATCGAGAACGACATCTACAGATATGAGACTGGAGGAGGAGAGAGTGTCGATAAGGAGGTACGGTAGGAAGAAGGTATACTGTAGAGAGGGGTACGGTAACTATCGATTGGCAGGTTCTTCTGGACGAGAACGACGAGTTGTGGGTGGAGAACAGACACAAGCACATCGCTGTCGTATCCCATGATGTGAGTCGAGGATTTAATCACATAGTTTCACCCATTTATCAATTAATTGCGATGAATGATTCCATCTGGTCAGACGGTGAAACATAACTCACTCTTCAGGTATCGAAGAGCATGAAGAAGTTCTCGGATGCAAAGGGAGTCAAGGCAGACAGCAACAGTATCAAGGTACCGTAGACTAATCGATAGATACGATTACTGTATTCATTGCAGGACCTCTCGATGATGATCAAGAAAATGCCGCAGTTCCAGAAGGAACTGAACAACATCAGGTGAGAAATAGGGAAACAACGGAAGTTATCGATCGATTACAGCACCCATCTGCATCTGGCTGGAGAGTGCATGAAGCAGTATCAGCAGGGAGTCGATAAGCTCTGCAAGGTCGAGCAGGTACGGTAGATATAGATTCATTGAGATCCGTAATCTTCCGTCCAGGACCTAGCAACAGGGACGGATGCCGAGGGAGAGCGAGTGAAGGACGCAATGAAGCTGATGGTGCCTCTTCTCATCGATCCCGCAGTGAGACAGGAGGACAGACTCAGACTCATCCTTCTCTACATCCTCTACAACAAAGGTACGGTAGCCGATCGGAAACTGAGTTTCCAATATTTGTTCCCTTCAGGAATCTCCGACGAGAACTTGAACAAACTGCTGCAGCACGCGAATATTCCGATGGCAGAGAAGGAATCGATCACGAATGCTGGTCTACTTGGACTGAATATCACCACTGATGTGAGTACGGTAGAGCGGAGGAGCGAGGAGGTGATCACCATTCAATGATTCATTTCAGTCCGGATCGAAGAAGGTGTGGAAGCCAACGAGAAAGGAAAGAGCTAATGAGCAGGTACTGATTGATCTTTGATCTTTATGCATAGGGAATGAGAATGAAGACAAGTTGATCTTTGATCTCTACAGGTCTACCAATCCTCCCGTTGGGTGCCAGTCATCAAGGACGTTGTAGAGGATGCCTGCGATGACAAACTCGACGCTAAGAACTTCCCTTTCCTCAACGGAAAACCATCCAGTCAGGCTGCCAGGTACAGTAGTGGCGGAGTATTGATTGATTACGGAATCGGTTGCAGAGCCCCGACCTCGGCTCGCTACGGTCAGTGGCACAAGGAGAGAGGACAGCAGGCTGCATTCAGGTTTCTTTCCTTCTTCTTTATCCTTCTTCATACGAATGATGAATTCCGTAAACGAAGCCTAATCTGCAGATCCGGCCCTCGTTTGATGATCTTCATCGTGGGAGGTGTGACCTACTCTGAGATGCGTGTGGCCTACGAAGTGACCAAGGACAAGAAGCCGTGGGAGGTCATTATCGGTAAGGATACGCTAGTCACTGGGTCAGATTCACGATTTCTTTCCCTTGCAGGTTCCGACCAGATCGTGACTCCGGATCAGTTCGTCTCGAACATGCGTGAGCTGAACAGACCTAGAGATTGACTGGCGGCGCCCGGAGGCTGCTCTGTGTCGGTGGTAGACGAAACGGCTCGATTCGTTCGAACGTGATCGATACCCTTCACCAACAACTACCGTATCCCAATATCTGATACGGTAGCAGCAGCCCCCGAGCATACACTGAATAGACACCGATTACTCCCAATGATTCATTTACCCCGATTGTAGTTTGTACGCTTAGATAGACGCATGGTCTCCGGTTAACGCATAGAAGCTAGTGTGTGAAGCCCGATAATAATTTATTTCTTTGTAAGATTTGTAAGAATGTCTCAGATAGTCATCCTTTCGTGCCCTATAATGTTCCCCGTTGCTCTATACCAAAGTACTTTTCCATCTTAGTCAACTCTCTCCTAAACAATAATTTCAACGCTTTGCTCTTTGAACAGTGAAAATAACCTTTCATTCCTCAATTCACTCGATCTCACCCGACAGATTCTCTGTATCTGTGAATGCTTGTTGATGCAAAATAAATATTTACAAAAAGATATACATTGTGGTATGCGCAAGATAAATATGTTTTCTGAAGAGTGTAAACATAAATAATCAATAACTTTTCTTAAAAAATATTTTAAAAATCGAAAGCGTGAAAAGTCAGTTCGTGATAGACCAAGCGACGATTTTCCTACAGTACTCTCAAGAGTTTCCTCCAATGAACCGGAATCAATGAGTGTCTGTTTTGGGTCATTCCATGTGGTCAGCGAGTCGTTTCTGTGATTCGTAGAGGAGTATGGCGGGTCTGCTGATTCTCGACGGAATCTCCCTTCTCTACATCTTAACAGTCTTTGTTATGGCGAGTTTCAAGTCTTGTTCTTCACTTTTTTATAGTTTCAACGTTGAATTCAACTGTTGTTTTGACAAGTATACTTGGCATAATGTATGTTTAACGTTTTAGTTTTCGGTTGCATTTGATTCCTTTTAGATAACACGCTCATATATTTTCTGTTTCAGGGCCTAATCATCATGGGAATCATCGTGCAACGTCAAATCTCCCGGAATCGAAACAATTCTGCGCGTCGCGATCCTCAAGTCAACTTCAAAGTGAGCTCTGGTCAATTAATTGTGTCTGTGTGTGAAAACAGAATGTATGTGTCGATTGGATACACGAGTGTTTATGTGAGTGAGAGGCAGTAAGGGAAATAAACAAGCGAAGCACTTGTCTTGTTCCTCCTTCTTCCCTTTCCGGACTATTACAACACGCCACTCACATCACTCTATCCAATTGGCATTTTCTATGTCTTCGAATAAAATGGAAGCAAAGAGGATTCTATCTGCTAGATTCTCATTCTGATTCGTGCGGATTTCCGTGTAATGCGATGATTGGCATCTCTTCGAAATTAGACACGACTCATCCCATCCCTCGTTCTATCCCTGTTAGAGTAGCAAAAGAGTGTAGAAAGCAGAGAACCGCCTTCTCAATCCGTCTGTCGCTTCCCTAATTCACTCATTCATTTGAGGATCTGAGTCGTCGTCAACGGACGTCAATCTTGAAGAAACTGGAGATTGTGAGGACGATCAGAGATGGAAACGCGCCCAAACTCACTGATTGCCATACGATCGGAGAACGTAGGTTATGTTTTCCATTCGAAACTGTATTCCATCATGTTAGAGTTTCTCCCTTTTCTCTTTGCTTGTCGTCTCTTCCGCTTATTTCTTCTCGAGCTCATTATACGTCTGTTTACATCGTTTCACTGACTAGTCAACTCAATCTCTTCTTATATACTCGAACTCAACTTCTCCCTGCCTTCAATCCGCCACTTCCTCGCTTCTTTTCGCCTCCAAACCACTCTCTCATAATCGAATACATGGCTAGCGCGTGTGAGAGTGGAGTAGTGAGAGGAGGGGTGAAAGAGATGAAAGGGAGAGGAAGAAGGGAGGAGATCGCCACTAGCCATTGCCCCCTTGTTGTATCCTCGACCCTCCCCTCCAACCCTCAGTATCAGCCCTCCTTCCGTCTAGTGAGAAAGCGTGCAGGAAGGGAGAGAGATCCTCATTGGCAATGGACTTGAAGGGGCGACACGACTTATTTATGTGGAGGCTGACGCCTAGCTTCTGGATGAAAAATGGATTCCGGTAAATAGAGTAAGAATGGGTGAAAAGGAGATCTCATTTGCAGACAGTAATGCTCCCTACTTGAATCGGATGATCGCCGTTGATGAGGTTTCCCATGAAATCGGTTAGTTTATCGATTTTGTTCTGATTACGTAGACGTTGATGACTATCTAGATGGTATAATGCCATGGTAATCGATGATTATGCTCTAGATAACAAGAACTTTCTGAATATCACTGGAGATCTTCCTTTCCGCATCCCTTTCTCTTTCTCTCTAGTGATGTTATCTGTACACGGAATGAATCATGGGAATGTTCCTGTCTCTAGATGATTCAGTGCGACGGTGCAAACTGCGATTCCAAGATATTTATCACTTCATTCTTTGATGATTTTCAAATAATTTCAAAACATTCCAGAATCGCAGATGGAGCGAATCTCTGCAGACTACAAACGGAAACCCGGTATTTTTTAAAATAAATATTTATTTATTGATCATGTTTGTTTTTGTCCGTCTAGCCCCGCACAATGTATGTGTATGTCTAATGAGATCAGCTGAGGTAGGTAGCAGAGGGGGACAAGGGCCCTTTGTGTGAGTGGGAGCATAAAGAAAATTATACGAGGAGATTGAATTTGGTCGCGCATCCTCGTATTTCTCCCGATTTCCTTCCCTATCTAGCAATGTGTTGCAAATTTGAGGGAGGAGCTCTAGGGGATTAGAGATCTATTCTGGCTAGGGAGGAGTAGATGGAGTGAGGAGGGTGTCACTTATCGTGTTTTCTTATCTGTCGCAAGTGACTGAGTGATAGTGGGAGAGATGAGTTTGGCCGGCACCGTGCCAACTGTTGCTCCATTCGTTCCACTACTCTGATCTTCCCCGATGATTTCTCGCTGCATCTCACATGCATAATGTCCTTCTCGAGAATGGTGTAGAATAGAGAGGAAAGGAAGATGGGAAAGAGATCGCACGCGATATTCCCGCTTCATCCTTTCCCCTTTCCCCCCCCCCCCTCCCTTCGGTTTCTCCATTCCCACCTCCTCCTCTCCTTCCCTGCCCCCTCATCCATCTCCCATCTCGCAACATCCATTTGTTGCCTCTTCTCAATGAGTGAGAAGCTCATTTTTGGATCCTATTCAAAGGCGATGAATGGTTCTAGTTCAAGCGCGCTTAGTCAATTGATGGAGAGTGAAAGTGGCATGTTTCGTGAATGTATCTTTATGAATAATCCATTAATGTCTATTTGAAGGCGAGTCGACACTGGACTACCTCCTTCGACTCCGTGCCTCCTACCCCTCCATCCCACTCACTCTCGTCCATCGAATCGCTTTCCTCTATGAGTGGTGAGGATTTTTGCTATAAATGGAAAAATGAACTGTAATTGGTTGAGAACATTTGTGATAGGGATGAATGGCAATTGATACTCGAGTGTAGCAGGTAGGTTTTTGTAGTTAGTAGAAGAGTTGCACACTTCTTATATCTTTATGAGATGTTTGTTACTTTTGCATTTCTCTATGAATGATGTTGTATGGACTCTACAAATTGATTTTAAGATTGTATGGTGGATGATGAATATGAATGGAAACTCGCATTCAGCATGTAGGCATCGAATCTATCCCGTGGGAAAGGGCGTGGGAATGCGATTTTCTTTTTCATCGCCAGTGCCTCTGCAATATCCATTTCAATAGTAAGCAGATGACGATCATGAGTGAAATTGCCAGTTTGAAATATTTGAGAAGATTAATGCGGGTAACATTTGATATCACGAAATGTGTCTTGAATATGCCGGTAGAATGTGCGTCATGCAATAATTAGGATAATTGTTTGTTTGGAGACGAATAGAGCTATATTAGTTTCATAGAAAGAATCGTGAGGATACCAGGGAATTGAAGCACTGATTCGGGAGGAGTAACTCTACTCTTTTAATCTCAAAATATGTATGCTCATCGTTCATTCTCAGTGCTCGCTACCGTCTGGAGAAATTCGATATGGTTCAGAGAATGGAGTTGAAGAGTCTCCTCAATCAGTTCGTCAAGATGTGAGTAGAGCTCTCTATCTGTATTTGATTATGCTATCAAAGATTAGAACATTTTTGGTATATGATGAACCATTGTTTCGCCAGAATACCATGCTCAATTAGCCGAGAATTCATGCTATTTTTTTGTTTTATCTGTAACGAAAGGGTACACTATATCAAAGTTGAGATTGCCTTCGGGATTATAGCATTGGTTGAAACATAGATGAATGAAGTGCTTGAGCAGCGACGAGTAGCTCTTCCAGTTTAGCGTCGCAGACGCACAAGTGAGAGCGAGTGGAGGAAGAGACGAGCAGAGTGGAAACAGCAAGGGACGGAGGAGAGATCGATTCGGAGGATCTGATGGTCAGTGAATGAGGGGGGTTGGGGATGCAGGAGGTAGATGAGAGCTATTGGATCTGATGAAAGAAATTGTTTGATCTCGCTTATTGCTATAAAATAACTTTTCATGTGAATTCCAGCGATAGTTATCTTATCGTCGCCATGTTTAAAAATTAATACTCGTTCAATTTAATCCTACCGTATTCACCGATTTCTTCGCAGGAGTCCGTCTCCTAATGGGTTCCTCCCTCCTATCGACTTCCCATTCAACGGGCGACGATCGATTGAGAATCCTCGGGACGCATTCGCCATTTCATCGAAGGAGGAAGAGCGACACCAACTTCAATGCATGAAAGAGATCAAAGATCAAACCGAAGATCTCAAAGATCAAAGACCACATTATAGAAAAGGCTATTGAAATTGATGTAAACCAGAATTTTGACACTGAGTAATTGACAGTATTCCCGTTACTAGACTGATTAGCATTAGTATTTGTTGTTGTACCATAGAATCTCAAGGATTCGACACGATTCCATCCATGATCAGCTTTTTGTGTACATTTCTCTACAAAATTCCCTCATGGGTCTCTCACTTTACGGATAGATCTTTCGAAAATATGTGATAAAGATGTTCTGTTCGATTTGTTGATTATTTATGTGTCTTCCAACTCGGTTCAACGACCGTGATCAATATCTGAATACTGTATTGTATGGTACGGTAGCTCAATAATCTTCCTCTGCAGCATGGAAGTGGGTGCGACGGTGGCTCCGCCCACCGCACCCTCTGCAGCAGCTGCAGCTCCTGCTGCAACGACCAACAAGACGACAGTGCCCCTGGCCAGACCGGAGACGAGCGCGAAGTGAGTTGTATTTCGTTGAAGACCAAGTATCTATTGAAATTGGATGTTTCCCCGATGATTCATAGTTTTTGTGAAACGCATATATTTTGGAAGTCATCGAGAATGCTGAAAAATAGCTCGTCAGCCTTGAGTAAGTAATATAAACATTAATCAATGTAGCGGTCATTGAATCGTTGTTAATGTTAGTCGATCGAGTGTTTATGCAATCTCTGATCTCTCCTTTCTACAGACGTCCATTCGAGTCGGTGGTGCCCGCGAGTGAAGAGGGAAAGATCAAGGCGGCTGACTCTATCAGTGAGTATATTGATGATATTTTTTTGCTATGATGTTATTCTTGTATTAATACGACTCTGAGGGGGACATATTGAGAAAGAAGTGCAGCGGAAATCTGCATAGAGCGAATTCCGGAGGCTCCTACGTTGCGAAATTAGAAAATGCTGCAACACCAGTTCGCACTTGTAAGCTGTCGATAATCCTCCTCCCATTACAGTGAATCAGATCATCGAGGGAGGAAAGACGGCCCTCAACGGCGTGGCGAAGTCATTCACATCCTTCATTGATGACTTCAAACCGACGAAGATAGAGTGAGTTCGGATATAATTTCTTTCAAAGAGGAAAAAACGGAACTCAAATTGATGCTAAAATTCGACTCGAGTATTTGTGAAATTGGCGAAACCATGATTGTCGTTGCTACATTTACAACATTTGTTAGGGTTATTTCACCATTGGAGTCCTAGCTTGAGATGAGATGAGTAAACCTCCAATTCAAGAGATTCTGAAATCATATGTCGCCAACGAAAAATAGTAGATGAATAAATTGCTCCCGAATAAATTGTCCTCCATTATCAGGTGTCTCAACGGCGGGACAGTCTCTCCTTCGGGGAGGGAGTGCAAATGCCCGCCTGCATGGGAGGGACTCAGATGCGAGACCATGCACTGCTTCAATGGAGGACAACTCATCGAATTGAATGATAGGAGCAAAGTGTGCAGGTACGGTATCGGGATATTGATTGAACAGTGAATGTCGTGCTGCACAGAATGCTGATAGCTTGTGGGATACAACGACCGTGATTTGTCGATCAGACACTTCGAACAATATGAATAAACCCGCTCCGATCAGATGCCAGCCGGAGGAATTCATCTCGGGGCCTCACTGTGACACGATCAATTGCCAGAATGGAGGATTGGCACTGCGTGATGCATCTGGATGCGATTGCAGTACCATCTACACGGGAAAGTTCTGCGAGGTGAGAAAGACTGATTTGGATATCTTTGGAGTGCGCTTTCGAGGAGTTAACAAGAGTGGAATACATGGTTCGTTCGTCTCGAATTTATAGTTGTTCTTTTTTCGGAAAAATAATTATTAGATCTGATGCAAGCAGAATTCTTTCTCATCATCCCTATCCAATCTTCCCCCTCATTGCAGTCAAACATCTTCATCAACAACGCGCACATCGGCATTCCCGCCCTCGTCCTCTTCATCTTTCTCTGCTGTTGCTTCCTCTGTCGAATGGATCTCTGTCCTCGTCGTCCTCCTCCCTCCTCCTCCTCCGCCCGCACCGCGCCCCACACGCGTCGCGGTCACTCGGCCGACCGTCGACGACAGCAGCCAGGCATGCGACACGAGCAGCCACCGCTGCTGCAGCAGCAGCCGTTCCCGATGCCGGCTGCAGTGGCGGCAGCTGCTGCGAGTTCGAGTGGAGGAGCGTATGTGATCAGATTGGACACCATCCCCACTTTCAACCCGCAGATGATCGGAGGAGTGCCCGTGGAAGATGTGAGTGAGAGGATAGGGAGAGTGGGGTTGCAGGGAAGATAATGAGAACCTGGTGCACTAATTGGTTGACCGCCGAGACAAATAAACGTATAAGGGTGAGATGAAGGAGCGTAAAGAGTTTGATTGCAGGGTAAGATTCTGCCTCCTCCTCCTTACGACGAAGCTCTCAATGCCCGATGCACCATCGAACCACCCAGATATCAAGAGCAACCACCAGAGGGAAGTCAAGTAAGAGGAATGAACGTAGAAGAAGGAAGAGAGAGGAGGAGCACTCCGAGGTGATACGGTAGAATGTGCCTGAGGGTACTGTAACCCTTCCCTTTTATCAAATGATAGTTTGCATGAGAGTACC
>LS508173.1:145759-158993 GCA_900490845.1 Pristionchus japonicus | reverse complement strand
TGTTAATGAGGAGACAATGCGTATTCTCAGAGCGTTGCTAATCTCTCTTTCCTCTTCTCTATCGTTAAACCCTCTCCAGTTGTATTCCCGATGCTGATCAACGCTCTATTCATTTCTCCATAAGAGAGACGCTTTCTTGCCCTTCCGACCGGTGAGAGAGCGTGCGAAGTGAGGAGAGTCGTTGAATATCTCTTCGTGACGCTGATCAAGGCTGCGAAGATGTTTCACGCACTCTTCATTTCACACACTATCTCGTCTATCAGACCGGGGAGAGAGATTTCACTCGCAAACGTAGATGCTGATCGAATGAGTCAGATAGGATTGTCGTCGATCTCTCAGCTTTATTGCACAACGGAATTGGACTGGGCGCATTGGAAAGTTTGATGAGGTTGAAGCTACGTAGCGAGATAGCCGTCGCCCCTCAATTTGTATTCCGATCAGAAAAGTACATGGAATGAGATCAAGTGATTCGTAAATGCGGTTGCAGAGAAGCGTTAGCAAGATTGCATTCATGCACATATTGCGCATTTCAAAACAGGAAGTATTGCCGTCCAATCTGCATTCGATTGTATGGTTTGTTCTCCAAATAAGATCGAATCCATACAAATCCTGATTGCGCCAGTAGAGAGTGTGCGAGGACATAGTCATTGAACCTTCTACAGATGAGTAGGGCGGTGCATGAGAAATGAATCAAAAGAATCAGGTGAGAAATGAAAATCAAAGCACGAAGCTTCTCACAATCACATTGTCAAGAAGACTGAAACAGCGATAATCCTCAAACGAAGCATATGAGGGAGTATTTGACACAAAGGCTTCAATTTTCTTCGAGGAATTCTAATGTTCTCTTCACTCCTAACAGCTCTTGGCGCGCTTTGTTGGCCAAATGGGAGTTCCGGAATCAAATGCCAACAATGGAACCCCAGAAGTGATCAAAAGCTCGCCTCTCTCTAACAAGGAAGAGCGCGATGCTCTAGCAGCTAGGGTTCCATGCATGAAGAAGGATGATGCATAGATACGCCATTTGAAAAGCGATGAGCGAAGTTAGAAAAAGCAGGAGCCGCGGAGTTTCACTGGATGCGGTTCACTCATTCTAGATTGGTGGTCGGGGAGGGATGGTGCATACTCCCACCTTGGATTTCTCACCTGTATCAGAAGCCCTCTCTCCCGTTAGAACAGGCTCATCCTCAGACTGACTCACTCCTCCTCCAATCCTAACAGTCTTATTCGTGACCTCAACCTTCCTCCACCCCTCCCTCTCAATCCCTATCAGCAGCTTCATTCTGCCCCTATAAAACCCCTCTCTTCCTTCTCTCTCATTCGCGTTATCTGACACTATCACGCGGCCTCTGCATACCGCTTGTCGTCTTTGTTTGTGAATTCTTCTCGCGTTTGTCTCATTTGATACCCATTGTTTCAGGCGGCAGAAAGGTCTCACACCTCTTTGCATCAACAGATCACTGAAACACTATCCACAGTAAGTTCCTCTGCCTTCGTTATGCTCAACTAGTATCTATTCCACATGAAAAAGAACTAACTCATTCGAATATCTGCACCGTGTCTAAGATTTGAGGTTAAAAAATATGGAATCTAACCAATCCTTAACTGTCAATCAAAATTGATTTGTTAGCGTCCTCTGATCAATCGAATAAAAGTGTCAAACACTCTTCTGAGCCTCAACCGACCCCGCTCACACTATAGTGCTGATAAGACATTGACACCATCATTTTTCTCGCACAGTTTTCACCTAAGAAGCTTTCCTATCAGCACGGTACACTCTTCCTTTGAGCACTCAATTCTAGCGCATTATTCCTACCTGCCTTTCTATGATCCGCACCAAGTTTTGCTGCGCTTCAGTTCGCTTCAGTTTCGCAACCAAAACTGACGTGTTACTCTCGATTTCTCAACATCATAATGTATGCTCAGCTATTTTCTTGCCTGCTCTTCCTCTACTTGATCTGAAAACACTGATGATGGCTTTCCTTGCAGCACAAACGATGGGTCTGGGCATAACCGAAGAATCCTCTTCCGTAATGGAGATCGAGAAGGATGCCGCTCTCGTCTCCCGCATGGCCGCCTCGCAAATGAGTCTGGACTCAATGGCCACCATGACTTCCTCCTCCTCCTCCACTCGATCCGAGTTCCACTCCTCCACCACGTCCCTCCAATCGACGCAGTCCATGGTCTCGTCCGGGTACTGATCTCTCAGTTCGAAACTCATTTTACCGGTCTGAGAAAGTGTCTTCGACCCATTAGGCGGAGCACTGGCCAACGACTAGGCAACCTTTTTTTGGTAACCATAACCACAACCAGTTGAAGCGGTATTCTCTGTCTAGTGGTTGAGGTTATGGTCTAGTGGTTGGAAGACCCCGAAAAACGAGAGAGCGTGTGAATGAGAGACTTTGAAGTGGTTCCAGATACTCATCGTCGTCATCTTCGATGGCCGCCTCGAGCATGTCCTTGAGCAAGGCGGCGTCGCAGTCGACGACCTCGTTGACGTCGTCTGCCCAGATGCAGTCGATGAGTGTGGAGAAGAGCGAGGTGAGTGAGGGGTGACTTCAAATTACAGAGGGTGATAGGCTGCTGATAGGGATCGACATGAATGGGTGGAGTGAGGTTGAAAACACGAAAAAATGGAGAAGAGATACGCCTAAGATCAGAGATCAAATGGCACTTGTAGAGCTCATGAATGGATGCATTCCACACATTCCATTAATTTGATTGCCTAACGCGGGCGTTGTAGTCGGAATAGAGGATGGCTGCCTAGTGAAAGCTGCCCCAGGCCTGATCGCCACTTGGAAAACTGCTTGATTCCAACTTGGGGTGGTACCATAGAGGGGCTATTAGACAATCTCCAATAACGTGTATGGAATGTCACAAAGTGTATTCAGATGCAGATGTCGTCCTCTACCGTGGAGCAGAAGGCCGTCCAGGAGGTCATCGTCGAGAAGGCCGTCGCCGCCGTCGAGATGAAGGCCAGCGAGCCTATCGTTACCAAGAGTGCGGTCACGCAGGTGAAAACCCACAAATTATGGAAATATGACTCGTTTCATAAAGGTTCATAAAGGCACAACATGCAGAAAGTTGGACGAAACGCACAGAAGATCAGACGCGATAGTAGAAGCCGCAAGAACTGATGAGAAATTAAGAATGTTCAGATTATCAGCAAGCCGAACGTCACAGTCAAGGAGACGATCCATCTCTACGCCGGCACCCTCGCTCACGAAGTTCGATCCAACACTTTCTGGACTGAGGTTAGTAGGAGACCTGTGTTATTCAATTATCCGTCATTGGATCCTATACATCAGCTACCATGACTTTCGTCATTCTGCTCTCAGGAAACTCAGCGCTCCAGTCGCACCCTCTATAGCTCAAATATCGCAATAATACTTTTACATTCAGGAAGGCATTTCACTAATTAACATTACATTTTAAAACAACTAATTAGTACCAACTTAATTCAGGAAGAGGTCCTCCCTCCCACCCTTCTCAAGGATGGCTGGGTGGCCGTAGGCAGTGATGGAATCCTGGCCGTGAGACAGTTCGACTTCGCCCCTTCGCCCGTGAAGGAGATTCTCCTGTTCACCTCCGTGACGAAGGACCCGCCCGTTGAGGTTCGCAAATTTATCAATTCAATGAATGATCATGGCGCGAACATTGTGCGAACAGTGCTCTGCTTGCTGTAGCATTCTGTCGTGAAACATATTCGAAATGTACTGGTCAGGAATATGAGTGGAGACGCTCTGACAAAATCTATCATTAGAAAAGGAAGGTGGTGATAAGTATTCACTAATCAACTTCACAGTTCGCCCTGCAAGTCAAGAAGAATGCGATCCACACCACTTGTGCTACTCTGATCACGATGGAGAAGGGAGAGTTGAAGTTGATTAGGGAGGAGATCGAGGAGGACGAGGGCATGTTCGAGGAGTATTGGGAGGAGGTGATTATGATAATTATTTAATTAAATGACTACGAAATAGGCTAATAAATGTTTTTAAATTCTAAGGTGAGTACAAAAAGTGCAAGAATCCGAGTCTTTTGAGTGATTTTTTTCGAAAAATAGTTCGAGGAGTACTGGGAGGAGGTAATTAAGAAAACTAAATAAAAAAGTAATTTATTAGTCGCATTAGATTTTGAACCTCGTATGCAGGTGTTGCCTACTTGGCAGTAATACCCAGGAATAATTCGATCATAATTTCATAGTTATTCAGCGCAATTAATTAAGGTCCGCGTCGCTCACTACGAGGAGGAGCAGCGCAAGAGTCAGCACAGAAGGATGATGATGGAGGAGAGAATCGAGGAGACCAGGAGGATTCAGGTGGGTTATGCGTCGCTGCCATTACACTCTCATTACGATCAATATTAGAGTTTCGAAGCCTATTTTTAACGCAAGTGTGGAATGTTTTTCCTAAATCGTAGTGAATCTCGATCTGAGCTGAGCGAACATTTATCCGTCTCTCATGTAGAACTTATTTACCCTACATTTCATTCCTATCCATGCCTATCCACTATGATTTTGCCTCAGTTCACGGTGAACTTTCATCTCTGATCGATGAGAGAGTGTGTGAAACGAATGCATTCAGGAGAGAAGACAGCAACTGCTGAAGAGAATCGAGGAGACGAAGGGAATCTATTCGTATTCGGGAAGGAGAAGCTACGACTCCCATCTGTCCGTCGACAGTCCGCACAGTTATCGGACCATGGACTCGTTCGGATCAGTCACCTATTCTCCACGTTGAATACTCAATTCTGTCGCCCTTGTATTTTTTAGTATGATGATGTGCTGATGAACGTTATGATTATCTTGTGTGTACAGTGCATCGAGAAGAAGATCAGATATAAAGGAAACAGTGAATAAATAGTTCGTAACAGCACACATGAGATTCGGATCAGTTATTTATTCTCCACGTTGATCTTTCTCGTCCCCCTCCACTCCAAAGCATGATTGAAAGTTCCTGTTTAGTAACAGTGATAAACACGGATGAATGCCGTGACTGCGCTTAACGGCGACATGGAGAAATAAAGAAAGGATATCTTCAGGTTTTTATCAGAATAGACAACAGTCTTTCAAACGAATTACAGCAGAGAATTAAAAATATCAGGAAAAGCAATGTTCGTACAGTTCTAAATTTCGAATACCTCAATTGAACCGAACATGGACAATGAGTTCCGGTGGGTCCGTGACAGTGAAAGACGCTTTGCCCTCACCTTCACGGACCTTGATTTCTGCTTGAGTTTCTGAGCTTCTGATGCTTCGAAAAAATTCGACAAGCTGAAAATACTTATTTCATTTTATAAATGTAGCAATTATCCAAAACTCGCCTCATATCGACGATCGAGATTCATGAAATCTTGACGAGTAAGTTGTCTTGTCAATCGGAACGTCCAAGAGCCGATTAGATGGCAGTTCTTAGAGAGACGATTCTTGAAAAAAATACGCACTCATACACTCATTCATAATATAAATTGTATTGGTAAAGGTCATACCTGTGATTTAGGCACTGTGGGAGAGGCTATGCCACTAATTATTCAATTCAAATTCAGTGAAGAAAGCCTAACCTCGTATTCGAGCCTACTTTATCCTATGTTATTATAATGTTCAAGTTTTCATACCTGAAGCGATTCTACTAGCGATTCCGGACTTAAACAAAGTGAGAAAAGTTTGAAGTCGCGAAAACGAGCAATTGAATCAATGATGTTGTGAGAAGGGAAGAACAAATTCTGTAAAGGTAAAATAAGAAGTGGAAATCACATATTCGATTCTCACATCATTCCTCTCATCTTTAACGTCGAAATAGAGCGAGAGATCTTCTAAATTCAAATTGCTTCTTACGAATTTAACTATGAACTGTTCGTCAACAAAACGCTCGAGCCCGGAGCGATCTGCTCTAATTTCACGGACGGAAAACGCAAAAGAGTTCAGAAATCTGAAGTTCATCACATGTTACTTAATATTCTTTTCCCGGCAAGTGATACATACTCACCTAGTTACTACTTCTTTCGTCAGATCATCTGAAATTGAAGTTGCTTCGAAATAAATATCGCGAACATTCAGAGAACGAAATATGTAAGCGAATCTCTCGGCAAATATGTGATCGATAAGTATCTGTAGTAATTTCAGAAGTAAATCGTAATATTCATAGGACAAAATCAGAAGTTTTGCTTACATTTGTGATTGTTATGAGATGTACAGTGCAACCTTCAAGGAAATCTTCAATGATATTGCACAACTCGTCCGGAATGCTTCTCAGCGGTTGCACAACTTCATTATTTATATCTCGTATCAAATGGTGAACTCCAAATTCAATCTTCAATTATTGTCTTTAGTGCAGCGATTCACGACTACTATTTACTAGTATCTTCTCAAACCCCTCCTCTCCATTCTGCTTCACACAAGTTATCAGCTTTCCCGATAGATCAGTTATCACTAATATGTGGAGGTCATCATAGTTCGGCAACAGGCAGAATACGTACCCAGTACGAGTCTGAATTACAGAATTTACCCAGTTTGCACAGGTACAGATTGCCTGGCAAAGAAACAACCGATAAATGTCCCTCTTTATCCGCAGGATATGCTTCGATTTTGTGATGGAATGGAATTTTCGACTCACACGCTCAACAATGTCCAAATCCTCTCTAGAATATTTGAAAATAATGTAATACTATTGAGAAAAGCCACGAAAACTCAGTTATGCAAATCTTTACCTTCTTAACAAAGAGAAGACTGCAAAAAGATAATCATCAGGTAGATCAGATATAAGATCCTGAACAATAGCGATAAACTACGATTTGAAATAGAAGCGTACCGGATCAGATTGAGATGACATTGCTATTGGAAGATTAGTTGCAATGAATTTTGATTCGAATAAGAAGTTAATGAGAACGTATTTAAACTTCGCCGCGTCCTTTTCTGGCCTTTTCTGGTTCGTATTTTTAAATTATGCTGCTTTTGAAGTGAGAAGAGACGCGTGAACAGATCGATATTTGAACTCTTCTTTCACATGTACCAATGCGATGATCATGCTGGAGAAGTGAGTGCAGATAGAAGGAGTGAATCACACGAAAGCATCAACGAAAAGCGTCAAAATGTCATTAAACGCTAATCTTTTTTTCGAGAAAAGTAGTGAACATTCGTCATGATTCAATGATAGCATTCGAAGGCTGTAACTCCTTTATTGCAAATGAATAACCGATAATGAAAAAGTCGCCAAGCACCGAATCATTAGAGAAATGGACAAATTATATTATGAATCAATCGACTATTGAATTAAAGACCGTACACATTCCTTTCCGGCAGGGCATTCCTCCTAGTCGGCAGGAACTTGGGTAGAGGAGGGAACGAAAGCGGTCGTAAACCTCGAATAGTCCTAGGCGTTGTGCGACGAACAGTGGGAAGGGTTACGGTAGCCGACGTTTCCTCCTCCGCCTCCTCCTCTGGTGGTGTGGTGCGTGTGGTGGGAAACGTCGTCGGCGTTGGGGGTTCGGTAGTCGATGGTTCCTCAGTGGCGGGAGTTGATAGAGGAAGCACGTTCAGCGAGGGTACTGGAAGATGATTGATTTGTCCCCACTGTACAATCTGTGACGATCAATAAAAATGATGTTCAACTACCATTGAGACTCAACTGAAAGGTTCCTATAAAGATAGAGCATACAAGTTCGCGATTCGAAATAAAATGAGCAAATGAGAAGAAACTCACGCGTGGGAGCAGCTCTTGCTCTCGGTTGATTCGTTGAAGTCTTGAAAAATTTCTCCGAAAGTAGATACTTCTTCTCATTCGTGTCAGAAGAAGGAGGTGGAGGTGGAGAAGCAATTACTGAAAGGTTCGGAATTCGAATATTTTTATCGAAAAGTTTATCATGCAGAAGTGATTGAATTGAAAAGAGTTCGATAAGTTACTCACCGCTCTCTGTCTCGTAATCAGTATGCCCTGTCTCAATCGATTTCGTCGACTCCACCGTACTCCTCTCCGGTAGGTCAGGGAGACGGTTATCGATTGGATCGAGAGGATTGTTGATCGGCGGTCGAGGGAGTATGGCTGATTGGAGAACGGCTGACTGTAACTTGATGCATTGACAAAGAATCTATTATCTTTCACGTCGCAATAATCGGTGTTTTATCTTTGATGGATTATTTGAATTTCGATCCAAAATCATCCAAGGACCAACTGTGCTTGGAAAGATGTAAGAACTCGAAGATTCATTCAATTTTGATTTAAAAACTCACTTCTCGATTGGCGATATTCGTCTGCTTTGCTAAATCTTTCGAGAATCGCTCAATCCTCGAGTGGCGCTCGCTCAGTTCTCGGAAGATTTGGGGTAGATCCTCCTCTGAATGGAAATATTGTGATATTTCGAGATCAAGCCTTTTTTCAGCGCAAATAATCACTTAAATTAACAGAGTCAACCAAATCACCTCTGAACTCCTCCTTCTGAAAGTCAATTGCTGCCGCAGCAAGCAGCACTGCAGCCAGAATGATCGATTGTCGCATGGTAGGGAAGACTCAGGGAAGGAAAGAGGAGGGAACTCGCTCCTCAGATCAGCCTTGGGATGGCAAAAAGACGGAAAGAGAAGGGATCAGAAGCTGAGAGAGCAGAGAGAAAGTGAGAGATTCCCCCCTCAGGGGATAATCTGAGATGCTCTCCCGATTCCGCCCACTCTCTCGCCCGTCTCTCGTCGTCGGCGCTCTCTCTAATCCTCCTGATCTATCACCGCACTCTCCTCTATTCGCATGCTCTCTCGTCGGTCCCACGCGATTTCGGGTCCATTGTGTGACAGTCAGTCCTAAGAAAGAAGAGAGTTTACAGCTTGACGCAACCTGTTGGGAATGATTCACTCGGACTGTTCGTGAGACTTTCACTCCGACTTTCACTGATCCCCAGGGATTTGAGAACTTTAGGGCCGAATGAGAACCGTTCGAATTGGGAAAGAGGGTAGTTTGCGCATTTTGAATCAACTGCTGAAAACCATGGGCTTCTCGTGGAAAGAAAGTGAGTTCGGAGCTCATGACGGAAAGCACTACTAAAGGAAGTGTGTTCATCCCCTGCCATCTCTGCCAGTAGATGCACAAACAGAAAGTGATAAGACGACGGGAATAATTTGGTTCTCTCCATTCCACTCGATCTCTCGCTTCGTCTAACCTGCGGAACACAACTGGATTAACGCCGAAAGGACAAAACAAATGCGCGAAAATCGTCAGATTAGAGCCAGTACGTGAAGCTCGAGGAAGGGAACTGTCAACTGAAGAAAAGGATGATGTAGTGAATAAATAGCTTTATGATTCACAAAGAAACATAGTCTGATCATGGTTAGACGAAGTGAAATTCGAATAATTCTCCTTCCAAAATCAGCAACATCTGTCACCAGAATCAGGTAACAGCCGTGTCGAATACTATTTTACTGCGCAGACTCGCAAGTTAATTGGAATTCGTTGGAGGTTTCCTTCTCGCAGAATGATTATGTGCAGGTGCATCTAATATCGAAATCAGAGCAGGAGATCTTGTCCACTTCTAAATATTTCAAGTCTCGCACACTTCATGAATTCTTCAGAGGTGGACCCAGATTATGAACGGAACATCGTACTCGCCCATCATCTCAGTGGTTTGTTCTTTTCTCGCCTCAATGTTGTTGAATTCTCCTCTTGTAATTCTTTCAATTTTCAGGTGCCATCACTCTCACAGTTACAATCCCAGTGCTGTTCTTGATCATCACTGGAGATGATTCACGTGGCAAGCACTATCGCAAGTATCTCTGTTATTTGGTGGTGAGACTTCATTATCTAGTTATCCGCTAACATCACTGTGTTTCAGGTATCTTCATTGGCGTACGATCAGAACTATGACAATTATGCAGCAATCTTCTTGATCAACAAGGGACTGTTTTACTCGGATTCGCTGCTGTCAAAACTAATAAGCGCTGCGCCTTTCTTCGTGAGTCTCCAGTGTGCAAATTAGCTCCAAAATGTTTGAATATGCTATCAGGCGCTAGCAAAAATGACTTTCACGCAAGTTATTGTGTCGTACTTCGCATGCGTTTATTACAGAAGAAGTGTAAGTTTGAATTTACCTCATCGTAAATTAGTTATTTTTGAGATGGTTTTATCGGCCGATCGATTTCTGAACTACTTTGGGTGGAAAAGGAACGCCCTCTACTTATTTGCTCAAATCTATACACTGACTGTCCAAACAGCGAAGATCTACTTTTACTACAAGACGTGGAAAGCTTCTCAGGCAAGTCATACAAATTTCTCAATTACTGCAAGAATAATCTTAAGAACCTGCTGCCTCTCGAATACTACTGGGTGAAGTCTAAAACGACTTACTTATTCGTGCAACCAGATGAGTGCATGGACTACGCCAACTACGGTGAGAATTAGGCACTAAGCCGAATGAGAACGTCCGTATGATATTGAATGCGTATCAAATGGTGCTAACCCAGTAGAATATCATCCGAATGGTCTCATCCTAGTGGCTAGCATTATCTTTTGGAATCGATCTTTTTCTCATTTCAGTTGGCAACATCTGTGGTGCGCTCATCGCTCTGCCTATCATTGCAATGCTACTGCAATTGATATTCGAAGTCAGGAAGGGCATGAAAAATATGAACCCAGCGATGATTCAGTAAGTTCTAATGCTCTCTGCGTTTTTTAACGAAATAGAATGGCAATAATTTATTGTAGATACCACAAACTGGCAGTTCGCGCGCTCATTCTGCAGGTGGGTTCACCTTCGACGCATGACACATTTGAAATGTCTTTATTCATGTCATACTGACTCATAATTCAGGGAGTAGTACCGAGTTTGACCTATGCCGTTCCCGCTCTTGTCAATTCAGCCTTCGAACTACGCTTTTGCGGAGATGAGGAGAAGCTGGATAGATTGGGTGAGTGTTACTACAGAAGCAGCCAGAGATCGCTCATTTTGAGCGATCTTTGGTTGATCTGTGTGATGACGAACCCATGCACCTCTGCACATTCTCTCAGTTTCACTCTAAGGAATCTGCAGGAGCGCTACGAAAAGTGCTAAGAATGCACCAATGCTTAGATATTGTACACTATGCTAGGGAATAGCCTTTCAAGCATTACTAGCCACAATTCCAGCGACGCTCCTCTCGCCCATCTCAGTCCTCATCCTCACGAAGCACACTCTCGTCAACTCTCTCACGATCCTCGCCTGTTCTCCATCGTATCGGAAGAGGATTACCAACTTTCTGGCGTCTCTACTTCGCAAGATCATCCCTCCGGCCAGAGTGAACTCAGAGACCTCACGGTCAACCCATTAGTAATGTGCAATATTCTTCAAACGAACACGCTAATAAATGTTATTCCTCTAACTAGACTTCGGTTGCGGAAGGTAATCCTCCCCTAGAAAGCATTGGACCGCAGGGGATTGTAGTCCTTGTAACATCTGGCCTTACCAGCGGGTCCCACCTAGCGTTGTCTTACGACTGTAAAATCGCTTGACGTGGCAGTACCTTTACCTTAACCTCTAAGTAGGATAAAAGTGAGTTAATATCAACTGCTAAATGCCATCCTCACGAAGTCAACTATCTCACGATTCTTGCCTGCTCTCCATCGCATGGACGGATAGTCCTGGCTGGACTGGCAAGGGACTGCGCAGAATCATCCCTCCTATTAGAGTGATCTCAGATACGAGTGGGACAACGCAATATAACGCTTCTTATTATTCAAAATGCGACAATAAACTTGGAAGCAGAGATTGAACTTGGAAAAAAATGAGGAAAATAAGCTAAATTTCAGTGGAAATAGCATCCAATCTACAGATGCGAGAACGAGAAACTAGGGTGACGATTATGAAAGCTGTCGCGACTAAATATTCGTGTCCTTGGAAGCGCTTCTTGAGATCTGTCCGAACTTGCAGTCAGAGATGCGTCTTCTCTGTTCCTCTGTGAGGGAAGAGAAGAGTCCGCCGCCAGTCTTGTTCGCTTTGCCTGGAATATCCATGAAATATTCCTCAAGCCATTGTTTTCGGGGTTTACAATGTTTGCAAGAAGTATCTCTAAGGAAGTTCAAAGAACACTGATATTCTCTGCTTGTATCTGAAGCTTTCAGATCTAATTGATTGTAATGTGCAAACACGACGAAAAAATGAGACCTTCACAAAGTTCAAAGATCAATCCTCACCAAAGTTCTCGGCATCCTCTAGCGTCTGCGGCAGCGGCGCGCCCAGTGTCTCCGGGAGGAAGAAGGTAGCTATGCCCGCGGAGAGAGACATGAAGCCCATGAGGATGAGGGGAAGGATCTTCCAGTAGTTGCCCTGATCGAATTCGATTGTGAATTGGCAACATCCTTTGTCGTTCTTCTTTTGTTTCGAATATGTTTCTCAAGTCGCACAAGTGTGGGGCGGTTTCACATCGAACGATTGTTTCCGAGCATTTTTCCGAAGTATTCATAAACATGAACACCGTTGATTCGCAACTACCGTGAAGATCAAAGAACATTCTTTCAACTCACCAGGGCGACGAGATGGGGTGCCAGCAGGAGTCCACTGCCCGCCACCATGCTGCTCATGCCCATACCGATGGCGCGGACCACTGAGTATTGTCATTTTCTTATGTCTCATTGATCGTTGTTTCTGGTTGATTGTGGGTTTTTTTGCGAATTGGTCGGATAAACAAATGACGAAAAAATCATTAACGGGGCACGATCAACGATCAGTGCCAGGTTATCCCTTTTGTGGCCTGTGAGTTCAGCTTCGAAACAACAAGCTTATTGCGTCAGAGTTAGAGTTTGATCACCTGTCGGATACAGCTCCCCTGCAAAAATGTAGATGGTCGCGAATCCTGCGCCCACTCCGAACTTGCCCACGAAAGACATTGTGGCGATCACCCATGGGTGCTCTGAAGGAGGGGTTTGATGGAAATTGAGATTATGGTAGTTACATATTTGTTTTATCTAAAGAAATTACAAGAAAACCAGTTCGTTCAACTACAGATGCTCTGAACGATTACTGTACTTAGCAGTGTACTGTAGCTTCAATAACTACGCTACTACAGTCAATATGACATATTGTGAACCGTTTATCATAACTTATGATAAAGTATCATACTTTTCCATACAACCATGATTGCGAAGCGGAGACTGCATAGATTGAGCTGAAACTCGGAGGGAATATATAATTCGTGTGCCCCGTCAAGCTGACATTCTTGGATTTTTCATAAATTGCTCGCGTCGCGGTAGCGCGTCGCGTGCAAATTATGAAAAATCCAAGAATGTCAGTT
>LS508173.1:119071-129122 GCA_900490845.1 Pristionchus japonicus | reverse complement strand
GGGCACAGTGGTGGATCACGTTGTGAGGGTGTGTGTTTGCTCTCGGATTCTCGAATTGAGCTCTGGAAGATGAAATTTCGGTCCAATTTGCGCATGAGATTAGTGCAATAGCAGTCTTCCATTCCCTCTCCGAACTATATCGTTAGTCTTGAATATCTTATTTCCATTCAAAGATCTCGCTACAGTAGTTCAGTCGTGGTGACGAAGCTCGTTCTTGATGCCTCGTTTCCCGCTTTTTGCCAGAATTTGTTCAACCCTGGCCACGCCTCTCGAGACCAGACGTTGAAAAAAGCGTTGTTCTCAAGTTGTTTGGCGCTTCTCGTCTGTGTCTATCACATCCTCACCAACAGTATCCTAGTGGCGCTACCGTAACCCATTAGATACCGTACCCTCACTACCGTACCTCCGTCACAATCGAGTCCGTGTACGTCGTGTTGTCGTACACCCATCCATTCTGGCACGGGACGAGCTCAACGTCGTCAGACGCCCGGAGAATGTCGAAGGGCACGGAGGAAGAGTTGCGGTAGCGTGCGACCTGAATAGAGCTGTCTGTAATTTTTTCCGATCGACTGTTAACTACAGTCCCAATCTCTTTTGGACAATGCGAGTAGTTGAAATGAGTTATACGGAGAATCGAGCTGTTCGCTGACTCTCTCATATTCCCATGCTGTCCCTGAGACAGATTGAAATCGGTTCTAGAATCTAGGCGTTCACTCATCTTTCCCAGAAGATTTCAATTTCCCACATCGTTCGGTCATGCGATTCTCGTTATCTCTTTCGGAAATTGAATAGAGAAGGGGTTCCGTTTTGAACGATAAGGGAAGGGTAGACGCATCCATATATTCAATTGAGAAAAGATAATAGACTCACCGCGGTCTGGTTGTAGTGGAAGCAAGCACGGAGCTTCTGAAATAGGCATTTCTCTGCTTTCTGAGAGTTCAAAAAGTGTTTCATTGTTGCTTGCAGCCTGGAATACTCATTGTCTCGTCTCCCACCACTTCCTCTCACACTTTTGCACACTGCTAAAGCGTCTGGAACCCCGATTGTTTCGAGAAATCCCGCGTCATACTCGTGTAATTGTTCCCACTGTTGCGAATTCGAAACGGCGGCTAGTGGGAATCTTCACTACATTCACACTATCTCTCGCGGGTCGGAGAAAGCGAGATAGCGTGCGAATTTGAGAGAAGCAGACAATTGGAAGCGGGATTTGTGAGTGGGTGAGACACACTGGCACGTCTCTTTGATCTACCCGCTTCCCGGGCCTTTCTGTCTCTCTCAATGTCCCTCACTCTCTGGGTCATTCCGGACCTTTCCGGTCACTCTAAATCGCTGTGACGGGTGTAGAAATACGCTTCTGTGTTAGGATGGTAGACGGGATTGGGCAAATATCGCATCATGTTCTATCTCATCAATTAGCGTGGTAAGAGAGCGAGTAGAATGAAGAGAGTGTCTCTAATTTGTTAGCTTGGGAGTAGACGTTAATGTGCAGAAAGATCGAATTAGTGGAATGTTATGTCGTTTGATGCAAATTACCACGCAAACATACGATTCTCTTTAATGACTGTGTTTTTCTTTTGAAAATCATGCGGATGCTAGGAAATGGGATGTGAAACGGTCTCAGTCGGTGGGACTGTCAGATCAGATTGAGCTGGAATATCCCTATGCGCTTTCTAAGAACGCGGTGCATGATCGACATCGGAAGTCTGATGGTCTAGCGTCCGTGTCGGATCAAAATTCGGGAGCTGTCTGTACTTTCTCAGTGTTAGTAAGCCCTTGAGGCATGATCAACGTTAGAAAGCAGTATCTCATCAACATCAAACTGGTAAGTATCTAGACTGACCTCATCTTCGGGAGTCAGTTCCTCCATTCCCTCAGGCACTCTGCAGCGATGTGGTGGCATTCCTGAAATATTTCCATTATTTATTTTTATTTTTATTTTTTTCGAAATCTCCATTTCATTCTCGAGGTTCCCGAAAACATCATGCGACTCGGAGGGTTATTTATACGCCGTTGAGTGGCCGGTTGAAGCCGTTTTTTTAGGAAAAGCCGGGGCTAATCAAAATCTGTGGTTATTTCCCCATCTGTGAGATGAAACTGACCACGGGTTTACGCCCGGTAAACCAGTGTTGACTCGGGATAAGGATCGCTACTCTATTTCAAGATCTCAGATGACTTGAGGACCGATAGATTTTGAAAATACAGGAACAATACAACAATACTATGTTTCCTAGGCGCAAATGGCAGAACCCATCCATAAGATTGGTCCGAAGCGGATTCGGCTGAAATCCTCAGAGGCATTTCAGTAAACACTTCCTGGTAATTCATAAATAGCGATGCGGTTGATATCATTCAGTGGGTTAGAGGGATTTCCAGATAGCTTTGTTGACCGACTCAATTTAGTTCCTGTATCTTGTGATGACGAGAAGTCAGTGATATCTATCTTACCCTTAAAAAAGGGAGTGTTGAACGCAGAGGTTCACACGTACGGTTCACACGCTAATTTATTTGCCAATGCTTCTGAGTTATTTCACTACCCAGATTGGGAAAGAAGGTTTCATACCAGCAACGAAAGGAGTGTTGAACGCCGAGAATGCCGACGGAAGAGAAGCGGGCAGACACATAACGAAGAACATGAGGATCTGATAGGGGCCGAGGTCGCCGACCTGAATTGTTGGGAACTTCTCATTACTTCTCATTACTCTGCGACCGCTCAGAATGAGTGCAAGGTGGTGAATGAGCATGGTAGGGATATAATACTCTGTGTTCGAATGTTGTTCTGGTCCCATACCGAAAGCCTGGTCCAAAAAGCCATAATGCTATTGCAACAGAGCCGAATGCTTCGGTTACCATTTTTGCAGTTTATTTTAGCATTTCACGCGTGTACTCTGGTTGTGTTTCAATAGTGGTTCAAGTGACGGGAATGAAGCGTGGGGTAGTATCAAGTGTGTCAATTTGGGAAAAACCATCCAAACCTGCGATAGCAATCCATCGAAATCGAGGGGCGCAGCTGCGGCCAAAATGGCCGAATTGAGCTCCCCGAAGGCTTGCTGGAATCAATTTGCGATATATTTTGTTACAAAATGCTTAAAATCGATCTAAATATCGCTAAAATCATTCTCTATAATGCAAAAACTCACCATTTCGGGTCGTTGACTTTTCGAAGACTGCTCAATGCATCCTAGTTTTCGCCCCTTTTCGCTCTTCTTTCTGATGACATCTCAAGTGCGAGGGGGATTCTCGATAACTTGCTCGAGATTTGCCCGGTGCATTTGCACACTCGAGATTTCATAGCTTTCATTTCTCGGGTGGAGGATGAGGCTGAAAAGAGCTGCACAATTTCCCTATAAGGAAAGATTAATTGCAAAGGGTCCTGAGTTCTACAGCCTGTAGAATCTATAGAATCTAGCTGAAGAATCCAGTACTAATACTATTTTTTGAGAAGGGCACCCTGAAAGTAGCAGAATCCCTGACGAATCACGTCATTCTCACTACTGGATATTGTTTCAGGCGCGTGTGTAGGTGTATTCTCACGAATCCAATGACAGTTGTGAGATGAGTGACACGAAAATGACCCCGGTCGGAAGCAACGCAGGCTGGAGGAGACATTTGCGTAGGGGTCACGGGGCAACCTGGTAATTGCCCGCTCTCTTCATTCTCCATGCTCTCTAGCTCTGCCTAACCATCTAGAGATCATGAAAATGGGTAGAACAAGACCATTTTGGGCGGAGCAGAATCGCTGGTCCTATTTAGGGCGCCAATCCCGAGAATCAGACTGCAGTCGTGTCGCAATGCAAAAAGGCGCGCATTTTTGAGGAGAAGTCGTAGGAGAGTCGTCATTTCCTAATTGATCTCGAAGCGTTGCGTCTCTTCCGCGTTTCAAGTAGGCACGAGCAGCTTTTTCGCATGTCTCATTCGTAGTTCTGAGATTGGAGACATCATTGCGCTTTCGCTTTTCCTGGTTGCTCTTCTAAATCATCTTTGTTTGCTCTGATGACAGCTCCAGACTAGAAGTTGCTGACTTGGCACTTCTCTTATTTCCCGGACTCATTTATGAGATGAGATTGTCTAACGAAGTAGGGGGATGCATGGAGGCTAGAGACTCTTCCGGGGAGGTGGAGAAGCGTCAGTGAATGCATGGTTCATCAATGCGCACACATCCAAGTTGCTACGCTCCCGGCGGACTCATCAAGGGGATACCCATGTCTGTTTATCTTCATCTATGCAGTCTGCACAATCACACGTAGTGCGTCAGAGACAGTTTGTAGAATGGAGCAACCATGTCCCGTCTTTTCGAACCTCACCTGGTTTGTGGCCTCCGATACGACCGCTTTGAAAAGGTAGGAGGGAACATTTGGTAGGAATAGGCTCGACCAACTCCTATTACTCATCAGTGCATCAGCAAGTCACGCTTCTCTTCTGCTTACTATTCATTCAATCTCTGCGTAGTGGGCGCAAATTATGCGAACTACTCCCTCATCATTCCAATCCAGTTTTCAGGAGTATCTCATCAACTACTCATCTCCTCCCTCATTCTTAAACCTTGCACTTCTCTTGAACAGTTCCCCTCCATGATATCACCCTACCAGACAGTTCCCTGTAACCACCCCACGATATGGCTACCTACGTAAGCCTCCCCGCTTTCCCTTCCGAAATCCCCGAAATCCACCCCGCTCACCACCGCGAATTGTTTCCTGTTATGATCAGCCCGCTCTTGTAGTAGTAGGCGCGAAGGTGCGACCATTATTTCTCGCCGAAAGGTGTCCCTTGGTCGAGAGACAAGAACGTAATCATAGGCTCCTTTCCATCGCATCCCGCCTCTTCCCTCCAGCCATCTGTTCATCTGTTCATCTATCGTTTTCACGATCGCTTCCTTGTCCCACCTCATGACCCACCGAACCTACCGTACTCCAGGTACCCCACACATCCACTCATGACGTCATCGCCGTCTGTTCTCTGCTTCCTCGCAGTCCTCATCGCAGCCGCGTCCGCGTGGCCCGCGGAGGGCGGCCCAGCGGCCGCGGCCGCGCGTCCGCTCACGCCCGTCGAGCGCGAGTATCTGAGGGAGCTGCTCGCGGAGAGAGACTTCGTGCTCACGTGAGATATCCAAAACACTTTGTTCGGTTTTTGGAATGATTTTTTGCGATGCCAATGCCAACCTTCACGAAATCAACCTCGACTGCCATGAGAGAATGTGAATAGCCTTTGAAACACATTCGAAATGACTTTCACTTGAAACTTGCTTCAGTGGTTACGCAGATTTCCTTGCTACCTTCGACGTTGGTCATCCTCTACTACAAAACTAGATAGCAATACGATTTAAAATCAAAATTCCGTATCCCAGTAACCAATCGATTACAGTAACCCGGTGAAGGCGCGTCGATCGCCAACTGACGAGGGCTTCGACTTCACGAGCGCCCTCCGCTCCATAGACAACATTCAGAAGCCGAGGTAATTATCTAAATAACTAATTAGCGAATTAATTAACTAATTAACTAATTCCAGATTCGGCCGACGACGATGATCTCTTCTCCGCCTCACTTCATTCGATCTCCTCCTCCTTCGTGATCTCTGATTCTGATCTTTGATCTTTGATCTCTGAACTCTCCCGATCTCTCTTACTCCTTCTCCGAATCTCACTAGGTCTCGCTCACACCCCGCCCCCTTCCCCCATTCATTGTACCGTAATCAGGTGATACCGTATTTGGTCACACAGCGATCGATAAAGAGTTGTTGACAGCGGAACCGAGATGTGCCGCTTTATTACACCATCTTAGGGCTGCCTCGGATTTATTTGAAAGTCACCCGTCGAATGAATAACCTAGTAGCAAGTGAACTCGTCAACGGCCCTCGCTCTCATCTTTCTCTAATAAATTCAGCACAACCCACGATTTGATGTGTCGAGTCTCGAGCGGATCTCATGATATAAGAATGAAGGAGACATCTAGGGATAGAGAAGAACTCGTGCCTCCTTACTTCGCCCATTCTAACATCTGTCAGAACAACAAGATTGTAAGGAGAATTGAGACCTACTCATCCCGGTTTCATGATATCAGAGCGGGAGACACATCCAGAGACAGAGAATGTAACATACGGGCCGGTGTCTCTTCATTTCGCGCATTCTAACATCTGTCAGAACAACAAGAGACGGGGAAGAATGAAGATACTAACTCACTCATCCATCGGCCGTATGATATCAGATGGGAAACATTCGTCTTTCCCGCGGAATCTCCTGAATAAATCAGTCCCCGTAGAGCTCAGAAGATGAGCGACAAAGATGGGGGGAAACAAGGAACAAAGGGTAAACTAAGTGTAATACACAACAGGTTTATTTTATTGACGGCATAGACTACTGAGTTTAATTGAATAGAACGTGTTCCAAAATTCAAACTTGAAATCATTATTATCACTACTTATCACATTATTATGAAGCTCACTGCTTATTATGATGCGATTTTTTCTCAATTGTACAGTCTAATACATTTAAAGGTGAAATAATGAAGGAGATTCTGAAACTTTTGTCCAATGGGATTAATTTGCCTTCAGTCCATGAATGCCTGTGGCTTTGAAGCCGAACCTCAATTATTTATTGCTTTCAAAAATAGAGCTTATCGAGAACGCATTGCGCTTCAAGTTGCGTAAACTCAATGTCAAACTAACCTCGTAATCATTTTCGAATATGTCGAAATCGCGGTAGGTCACATTTCTCGTAAGTCGGAATTTCCATTTTGTTCCGATTGATTCTTTGGCTAAGTGTAACTGGAAAAACACAAAAACACAAGTATGCATCTCTTTTGTGAAAAGATGAAACTAACTTTGATCAATTGAGGTAAAAACTCGGTACGAAGAGTCAGTGACGGAAATAGAAAAGTTTGCAACAGCGCGATGGAGTTGAGGATCTTCGAAGATGGTTCGAAATTCCACTAAATGTTTTCGTTTTTTTCTATTAACCCAACAGACTCACATCTTTCGATGAAGTTTTCACTTTTAGAATTTTTTCGCTCGATTTCGAAGCGAAATCAATAATGAATTGTTCATCGATGAAACGATCGAAGCTACATTGAGTGGTATCGAAAAACTGAGCAGATGATGAGATAAATTCAAGAAACCTATAAAGATAGCATAGATAAATATTAAAAACTTTGTTATACCTTCTTGATCCATACCGTTTGCCGGTTGCCGTCAAATCGTCCATGGCTGTTATATTTTCACAAATCACTGTGTTAACACCAACTGTTTCGAACAACTTTGTATAGTTGTTTAAAGATGTAAATACAACCTGCAACGATAATTTCGATAAAGTCATGCAAATTATACATATTTATTTGTATCGCGTTTCTGTCCTACAGAGACGAGTAGAGCATTTCGAATCGTTATTCCCTATTGTTGTCATCGTTGCCAAAATCTTTTCAAAATTCCAGAAGCATCTTCTTACAAAACTTACATTTCTCAGTATCAGCCTTTCCACATTGCATTTCTCGAGACATTTTTTGACAAGTTCGTTGAATTGCGTTGGTAGTATTCTCAAGCGATTCGATTTTTTTCTTCGATGCTCAACAACTAGATCGTCCTAAAATTAATCTCCATCACCAAGAAACAGTGTTCGCTCTTCTCTATCCCTAGGAATCACTGATCTCACTGTTAGATAGTGAGAGAGAGTCGGAAATTCCGACATTGTAGCAATTTCTCACTCCCTAATCACCTTCATTTTAATTGCCCACTCTCTCCCTCAAACCCCTCTTCATTTCGCAGGATCTGTGCAGAGGTCAAGGTAGCATGCAAACTGATGAAAGAACATAGATGCGAAAGGCAGGAGAAAGGGGACGGGGTCGAAACTACATCCGACACTGGCATATTATTGCCGATTCTTGAAAGCGCGACGTCATTATTCTAGAATATCTCACCAATTCCTCGTACATTAATCTGTGTGCAGTACATTTCTTCGATATAAAGTCATAAATGAATAATAAATTCATTCGAGAATGGTCCTCCAGTTCAAACGCCAGAAAATATTCGTCTGAAGTCTGAATGAATAACAATCTTTTTTAAAAAATTTTACCCAGTGATTGAACATCTCTCTGATGTAGTTGCCAGCGCGAAAAGAGTTGCTTTGTATCAACCCCTCCCACAACTTGGCCTAGGAAATTTAAGAAGATATAACAGGAGCGCAGTTTCCCATACAGTTACACCGCCAGCAAAAACGCTTTTTTTACTTGAAACTCCGATTCTGATTTTGAAATTTTTCCTCCGTTTTACAAATTTTGAAGACGGAAGCGCCTTACCTTTCCAAAGGTAAATAGTGGATACTGCGACTTACCTGTTCGATGCGAAATATCAGAACTTTCCGCGTAATTCGATCGAGTGATTTATGATTCACGATCGAATTGAACTTCCAGCTAACCCTTTCAACCTTGTCTAGATCAGCTCTGAATGTCCGAAATTAGATGCACTTGATTCTAATCTGTACTCTTACCTGCTCAAATGGGAGCAAACTTCTAACAAGCAATCATCAGGCAACTCCGACAGGAGGTCCTGAATACATCAATTATTGGTCAGGAAAGTGAAGATTACCGTATCGGAAGAAATCGCCATCGCCAGCTTATAGATGACGCGGAAGAGGCGACGAAGAATCTCTGAATGAATAAATAGAATTTTATCCGACTCCTTTTCATACAGACGCTTAACTTTTGACGTACTTGTTTCTTCTCTTTCAAATTCGAGGACACCCAATGGGCAAATCGACCAAAAAGGTGTCATGAGGTTCTTTCAGCAGCCTGAATTTGAGCTATTCGAATAGATTTCATTTCATTTGGATATTCGGCAAGTCGAATACTCGTATCAATTGAATGGCTCGCCATTCCTATGAAGAATATATTTGCTAAACATAGTACAAAACTGCCTAAATAATTGCATCCTTGTACACTCTTTCTCGAATTGGTAAGCGACATGCTTTCATCGATTTCGCGGCGTGAGACATGCTGGGAGCAGAACTGCAAATACTCGCCGTCTCAGGCAACCAATTTTGACTATGAAAAACCAATAAAGGATAGCACTAATTGATCATATTACTTTCTCATTCTCGTCTATAAAAGTCCCCTCATTCGGTCATTTTTCCATTCGAGAGCGATGAAGTCTCCTCTTCTCTTCCTTCTCTTCCTCTGTGGTTGGATCTCCATCGAAGCACGTTGTAAGTTTGACCCGCCGAGTTCCTTCCCTGGTTACTGGAGCGTCAGCACCTAGCACCCCTGCCTTATTCCACTGGTTACTGTAAGATCCCTGACAGACAATGCCCTCGGCTCTTGATTACTGTTACCCTCGTTCCTTCAGTGTTTATTCCAGTTCGCCCTTGGTTACTGATACGTTTTTATGCAGAAGTTCAATTCAATTCGGTATCTTCAAATATCGCATTCAGTTGCCCCACCTCCTGGCCACGGTCCTCCTTCTTACGAAGGACCAAGGCCCAACAAGCGAGCTGCCGAGGAGTCGAATGAGGAAATGGATCCGTGCATCCAGGATTGCATAAGGGAGAAGAAGCTGACTTTGACGATCTGCAAGACTGTAAGTTGCGCACTGGATCGATAATTTAATCGACATCACCCTTTCAGAAAGCTTACTGTCCTAGAAGCAAGCGACAACCAAAAACCTTCGAAATACGACTGGCGAAGCACAAATGCGCCCAGAAATGTGTGGAGGAGAAGGGACTAAGCTATGAAGATTGTAAGACGGTGAGTTGTATCAACAACAACAAAACAATAACAACAAACAATGATAACAACAATAACAACAACCGCTCAGGACGCCCACTGCCCGTACATTACCAAGCGATCTGCCGAGGAACGGCCTCCCATCAAGTTTTGGTGGAATCGCAAGAATAACAAGAAAACGGACAAGAAGAGAGGAGCCGAACTGAATTGCCAGGAGGCATGCATGTTCAGTACCGACGCAGAACAGGAAAAGTGCAAGAGGGTACGTTTTGATGTCGATATCCCGGTTCTTGTGGACCGGATAACATCCCCGCAAGTTGAAACGTTTCTAGAATGATTGAAACACTAAT
>LS508173.1:42092-84659 GCA_900490845.1 Pristionchus japonicus | reverse complement strand
CCCCGTTATGGTACACCGCCAGATATTGATAGTCGAGGCAATGAAACTCATTGATGACGTAAATTCCGCCAAACTGGCATCCTTAAATATACTGAATATCTCTTTGAGAAAGGAAGTATCGGACCTCTATGACTGTGGAGGTCGGCTTTTACACAGATGATCTGGAAAAGAACTACGTATGCGTGAAGTAGGTTTTTTTTAAACTAAATGAATTTAAAATATACCGAATCTTCCTCTGTCGTAGAATAAGAATAACCTGTCCACCTACAAATGCATTTCAAAAATTTCAAACAAAAATAAACAAATTACTAATATAAAATTTCTCACGGTGGGTTCAGGTTCGGGAAGCACGCCAGCTCCGTGTCGATAAAGAACGAAACATTGCCTCCTTTCCTAGTCTGAAAAACTTTAGACTCCGCGAAGCAACAAATTCGTTGGCTACAACTATTTTGCGCCATTGCAGAATCGCAACATATGCCATGCTAAATAGTTGTCGGAAACCAACACTAATTGGAATACGGATGGTAATGACAAATAACTCACGATTAGCGGCCAGTAGTAATTGTACTCGTTACAGTCCATTTTGTAGATGCCGTGCCCATAGTCGTCATACCCATAGTCAGCGATGGGCGGAAGGGGTTTGACATCGTAGCCTTCCGGGGCTTCTTCGAAACGAGCCGGAGGAAAGAGTCGCAGGCATTTCTCGTGGATAACAGCGATGCTGCATGGCAGTAGCAAAGCTGCGATGGACAGAAGAAACATCATCCCAACTGATGTTTACTTTCCCCCTACCTATCCCTCTTTTATACCGAGAAATTGTATTGTTGGAATAGGTTGAATCACTTCCTTTTCCTTGAGTCGGATGATACACACATTTCAACCGATTTCTCCCCTCGTCACTTTTCTTTCCATGTTCTGTTACGACAACCTTTTCTCTGTGAAATTTTGTACAGTGTACACCAAAAGTCGAAGGTGCTTGGAATTTGATACTCGATAATAAAATCATTAGTATAATAGCAAACGTCCCCACATTTTGTTCTGACATAACGCAACCATACTCCGGATGTACTGATTGCATGCAATAATTGGTTTATTCAGCCCACGGATCAGAGTTCATTATCTCGACAAGAACAGGCGAATCCCCATCTCTACATTCAACATTTTCGATGCGGATTGAGCACTTTTTATACTGCAGTTCGATGAGAAGATGTGCAGAGAGAGTGCACTCGACGACTCGGAACTGGAAACAAATCGAATCTCTGTCGGGCTCCGAATCGATTGTCCGGTGAAACGGGGTTGAAACCACATTACGGCGCTTGAAGGAGGGAATATCAACAAAAGTGCTAAGGCAACTGGAATAAGGCTGATGTAAGAGTAAAAATTGTGCTGACCTCTCCAACGACTTCCCCTGCTTCAGTGGACTCACTGATCCCACAGTCAGCCAACCAAATGGCAATCAGTGATCGCTTCACTCCCAGATGCACTGTTCGTTTGCGATCATCAGCTGAGATAGACTGAAACGGTAAGAAACACTAGACGAAGTAAAACGCCAAATCCTCACCTGAATTGCTCTCATCCACTCTTCGCTAGTCATGACTACATTGTCCAGGTAGATATCCTTGTGGTTATTGAGAAGATTGAATGCAAGTTCAGAAGAGATCTGCGATTCCCTAGCATAATCGGAGGACGAAGCTATTGTGCACTGCAATAATACTAACGTTAGGTCCACGCATATTTCAACTTCTTGCCTGAGGCAGTGAAGAGATCCTCAGCTCATCGAGGGGAGGAAGAGATTGAAGGTACTCGGTAGTAGGAAGAAAGCAGAGGTCAATGGTTTTTCTGCTGCCTGGGAACTTGCTCATGAGAGCTGAGGAACTGAAAATGGACATTGAATAAAGTTTTAAAGATTTCGAAGTAACTTACACCTCTAACATCTCTCTTGACGGAATGCAGAGCCCCATCCTTCCGAGTGTGAACTTTTCAGTGAACTTCAGAATAAAATCGAGTGTCAGAGTAGTGTCGGAAAGCTGAACAACGAATATCGTGTAATGTGCACTCTCGCAATGATCGCTCACCATGAAATCAAATGACCGGAATGAAATTCCATTGAACAATTGATCGATTAGGCTGAGAAACTGCTCAAACGCCTCCTCAGTCACGTTGATGCATTCACTATAGCCGAACCACATCGAGAATTTGCCCTGAACCTCTCGATTTTCAATGAACATGGCTCAGAATGGTAAGCTACTTGATGATTCTCGATTGGTTCTATCATGCCTCCCTCAAAGTTGCCTGCGTGCGTTTCAGCTACGAGTTTCTCAAATGCCCTGAATACTTAATTTCATCAAACATCTGCGTGAAACATCACATGCAAACGCACCTGCAAGTGAGTCGTAGCCTCAACCTGTCTCTGATCTCTATCTTCCGCATCAATTTATTCAGAAAAGGTTCAGGAAGCGCGAAGAAGTCCATACTTGAAGCCGAAATCGGATAGAAAAGACGAATAGAAAAAGAGAGAAACGCGTCGAAACGCGAGTGAAAGTGCAAACAACGGAAAGAGATAACGTTTTCAATGGTCGTATTGGGTGTGTCATACAGAGTGCCCGCGAAGAGAAGAGTTCATCAATACATACAACGGTTTTTCTCACTAAAACTGATCACAATTCGCAACATCCACATCAATACTCCTCGTTCCTCCAATCCAATCGATGTACGTTATTTCCATGACACATCGTTTGAAGCGAAGATGCACGAGCGCGAAATCCGCGTAGAAGTTCTCACGTACGACCAGGACCTCGAACTGAAAACACAACTAATTAATTATTATTAATTAGCGAATGAGTAATCACTCACCCCTCCGGACTTATCGCCTACTTTGCTCGACTCAGTTATGCCACACTCTTGGAGTATTCGGACAAATGTTGAGCGAGCCACTTGGAACTTCACTCTTCTCTTGCGATTATCTGCTGAGAGAAGCTAAAAATTGCACTATGAGCCATAGATTAGGAGATTTTTCACCTCCAAAGCATCTTTAAATTCTTGCACTGTGAGTTTCTCAATTTGAACTCCAAACCATAAGCTCTTGTGAATGGAAAGGAGCCTGAAGAATACATCGAACTGATTTGGAAGATTTTCCTGAGAACCGATGTTTCAGAGAGGAAGTACCCCTAAAAACAAACATTTCCAGCGGTAATTTTCAAGTATCGGATGGGTGGAATGGCAAGAAGCTTGTCAATTGCTGGTAGAAACCATAGTTGCGTGGTGCATTCACTTTTAGGATAGTCAGACATCAATTTCTGCGCCCTGAATACATTTGCTAGTACTGCATAATGGTGAAGCTATTCACTTTTCTAGTTGCTCCTCTGAACCGAGTTGGAAGCGAATATTTCCAATCTTGAAGTTGTGAATGAGTCTTCGAATGAGCTCCAGATCGAAAGTGTCATCATCGAGCTGAGAAAGCACACAAGTTGATTGCATAATTTATGTTTTCAGTGATACAGAAAGATAATAACTCACATCAAATTCGAATATGTTGAAATATATTGCATTGAATAGGCGGTTTCGAATTTGCAGAAACTGTTCCACTCCCTTTTCATTCAGATCGATGTATTTGACCCTCAGGTCATCCAGTTGCAGAATTAATGATACCTGAAATGCTCTGAATCGTACGATATCGAAAACTGAGCACTTCTTTCGAAGTTTGGTCCCATTCCCACACTAGTCGTGATTTTACGGCCCAACAATATCAAATTTTATCTCACGTCCTCAGGTCTATCAGGATGATGTCGCTTCGGGGCGCGAGTAAGCGTTCCTCTGTGCACACAACCATCCTTCTCAGCCACGAGTTTCTCGAAGGCTCTGAACGTTGATTTGAGGATGAGGCAAGTGGAAAGCAGACTATGAAATGTGATTAGACGTACCGGCAAGTGAGCCGCAGCCTCAGCCGTTCCTTTATAGTGACAACTTTCAATACATCACGCAAGAACACGTCGGGAAGCGCGAGAATGTCCATTTTTGGGTAACTATTTGAAGGAAAAGAGGTGCAAGCGTGACGCAACAAGCAAACAGGAAAGGAAAAGTGATAAACAAAGACTACTGTAGTCCAAGTGCGTCACACTTATAACTTCAAGTTATCGTTTGCGAATAACAAATACAGAAAAAAGAAGGAACTTGTTAGTTTTGTACATTCATTCTGGCAAAACAAAAATTGTAGTCGGAAACAAAACTTTATGCATGGATGTAGAAAAATTGCAGTGGGAATCAGTTGCTCGTTCTGACTATCTCGAACTATCAATTTCAGAAAACTCGCGTTGTTCTGTGGTCACTGATACTCACAGAACTCTGATTATAGGTTTCCTGTTTGCCTGCTTACCTCTCTCTCAATTCGAACTCAATCTCCTTACACCTGCCGGCATCAACTTTTCCACTTCTTTTCCGGTTTTACTTCATTCGAATGATCTGCGACGAAACTCTCCCCTACGGTTTCGAGGACGATCGACGTTATTTCATCGATGGCCTCGAATGGTTTCCTCTTTTTCTCAACCTTCCAAAATGTGAAATTTAGGCTGCAAACGTGGATTCCCATTCTGGACTGTCTCACTGTTCACCCAGCAATGTTGTTTCTATTGTGGCAAAACACGACGATGGGATTGGATCTGCGTCTGGGATACCTGGCCAAATTGGTTTGTTTTCTCAAAATTCTAAAATTAACCAATTTTAGATAACTCTGATTCTGTTCGACGCGTTTTTCAACTTTTCGTTCCGTTGGTACGCTGGGTTGCCGCATCCAACAACCTACTGTGGTGGGCCACTGTGCCAGATACTCGGAGTACAATCGATCCATGTACGTCAAACATCACATAGGCAGCTATAACCACAACTAATAATTAGAAGTTTCCATCTGACAATGAGATCAGCGATCTTATTAGCCGGTGTATGTGAGATGTTTCAGTTCGTCATGGCGTTCATAATCAACACAAACACGACCGCGTTCATGTTTCTGCTCGTCAGAATGCACAATCAGGCTCTGTTTGGGGCGGAGAGCATCTTGAGAGCGTCGGATAGGTGAGCGAATCAGATAAACTGAAACCACTGAAGCCTAGTTGGACACCATCCTCCAAAAGACAATACGACACGTATAACATGCTAGATTTTTCTGATGGAATCTGAGCCATTTCAGGACTCAATTCTGGCTCTTCTCTGCTCTCGGCGTCCTAAATGCGGTCAACATCATTGGCTTCACTTACTATGGTCGAGAGGCGGATAACGCATCGGAGATCGGAAACGTGAGACATCATACAATTCTCCGTTTGCATGAAACACAAAATATTTGAGGTCTGCGAGCTACAATGGATGGCTGATAGAGGCGGACGGTTGATTGTCTATGGAGAAATCGGAGACCCGCAGTACTTCAAATACGGTAAGACACCAACAAGAAGAAGCAACAAAACATGGTAACGATTGTTCAGGTCTCGCCTTCCTTGGCGCTACTTTGTTACTCATCGGACCCATCGTTGTGGCGCTAACACTCAACTCAGTCAAGAAGTTATGGGACAACAGAGTAGTGAGTGTTTTTTCTTTCGATTATTGATGAATATTAGATTTTCAATTCCGCAATGATGGTCGCAATTCTGTTTTCTAACATCAACAATTGCAGGCAGCAGTCTCGGATCGAACTCTGAAAATGGTCGAAAAGCTGGTCAAAGTGTTCATCATTCAGGTCATTTCCCATTTCCCATTTCCCCCTACCTATAGTCTACCGATCTACCGGGAGTATCCCGACCCCGTTGGCCTGGATTAAGCACTGTACAAGTAGTAAGTAGCGTAGTAAGTAGCGTGAAGTAGTAGAAAGAAACTGAGAGAGATTACAAATTAATTTGTGTTGTTTTGTTGAGCAAAATATGTAATAAAGCAAAATATGCAAAATATGCAAATCATTTCTGGATCTCATTCTGTAAAGCAACTAGTTGCGTAAGCAGCTCAACTCAACGAATAAACAACGAATGACTAGTCGCGTAGCTGGTAAACAACTAGTTGTTTAGTTGTGAACTAGTTGACTTTCAAAGTATATTTCCCACTTCTTTTCTACTTTTTAATCAGTGTTTCCCACTTTTCAACTGCTTTTTCCACATTTCTACTAATATTCAGCTCATCGGCGCGATGATCTTCATGCTCCTCCCTCTCACAGCCATCTTCTCCTCGTTTATCTTCGATCTACACGACATGTCGGGTCGGGCAATGACTGTGGCGAGGGTGGTGGTCAATGTATGTCTTTTCATATATCACATTCATTTATGGTTGGGCTAGATCATAAACTGCTGTTGCATTTTGTACTGCAAACGATGGCAAGGCAAGGGTATGGCAAGGGTGGTTGTTAATGTACGTGCCTTCCCTTCTCATTTCACGTTCATTTATGCTTGGGCGAGATCATAAGCAGCTGAATCTTGTACTGCAAACGCTCTTGTTATTCCTATCAGAGCAAAGTTCTGCGTCGAGAGATTCGAATCTTTACTACGATTCGACATTTCTTGTATCCCTGCAAAGTATAGGAGATAAATGTATGAGTGAATGAATAAATACGTAGTGTTGATTGTGCAGGTCGCATTTGTCCTCGACCCACTCCACTTCCCCCTCATCTTCATCCTCAAGACGGGCGGACATCGAACGGTACTTTTCTTGTTAACAAGACTCTGAAATGTTCCAACTTCAAACTCTCCAACTTCAATGAGCGGACTAAATACGCAATTATCGTTGTTTTGAGTCCAACGTATTTAAAATCGTATTTAATTCGTCTTGAGAGGAGATCGTGGTGGAACAGAAATGTGAAGTGAAATTGAATGCCATTTTCAGATCTACACTTGTTTGTCACGTCGACTACGAACAATACGTGGGAAATCGAGCGGTAATTGAGTTTCAGTCACGCCTTTTTGATTCTATCTCGTTGAAGGTTGCGACAGTGGAGTACATAACAAGCGACCGCATTCAGGAGGATCGATCACTATGATGACGGTGATGAAGAAACCGTAGACTTTATCATCATCATAAATGTAATCATGAATCAGCTATTTACACATGAAGATCGCCACGAAATGTATTTTCCAATGTTTATTATCAGTGGTTTATGCACACATGTGGATTATTGCAAATAATGCATCAGTTTTTCATCAGTTTGATCAATAAATTAGTTCAAACAGACGATACATTTCTTGAGCAAACTCTAACTCTGAAGTCTTTCACCGCACGAGTGAAACCGTAGTTGAATTCGACAGGTGGAGGGACCTGAAGTTTGCGAATTATCGTCGTTTCGAAATTCGGTTGATCCTAACCTTTCCTGCCGGAGTGAACGTGCACATTTGCACGATCGTAGCGAATATTACGAAGATTTCCATGCGAGCGAGATGCTCTCCTTCAATTTCACTTCATTAACCACACGAGAAGATGAGAAGAATCCCCAGCTAGAAATCACACATCGAGGAAGTACACTCTCTCTCTGAACTCTCTCTCTGAATCTAGGTTTCCTTTTATGCAAATTGAGAGACACGAAAGATAAGAAACTCACCAAGACAGTTCCTCTTGCCAATAGAGAACGGATTGATTCGCGGGTCCTGAAAGCATTGTTTTCGCAAATAAATTTTTTTCTCAGTGTACCTTGACGAACTGTCCTTCCTCGTCGATGTGTCTCTCAGGGCAGAAATAGTCTGGCCTCTCAAACTCGTTCGGATCCCCGTGAACCATCGAGAACTGCGGAAGGATCGTAGTTCCGGCGGGAATGAGGTGGCCTGAACGTTATTTACTTCTTTCAGGTTTCTGGGAATCACAGGGTTTATCAGTGATGATGAAAGGGACTGAGCTGTACCCTCAATCTCCGAGTCATACGAAGTTGCGCGAAGGAAGTTGACTGGCAGCACGTTTCCGAGGCGGTGCACCTTCAATGCAGTTTGTGTTTTTGAGACTTGCGTTCGGGAGTTCCGTAAGAGTGATGATGTAACTCTCACCTCTTGCATGAAAGCGCACATGTACGGCAGCTGCTTTTCGTCCTTGTAGCTGATTCTCTGCAAGTATGTGCACTATTACTGTCTCCCTATCTCCTCATCGCACGAAAATAACCGAAACCTCTGTTCTGATGATCATGTGATAACGACTATTTCTAGCGTATCAATATCGTTTCTCTCGATTCTTGACTTTTGAACGTCCGAAATCTGGCAACAACAGAACCGTTCCTCGATTCTCACTCTTTCGCCGACGATTTTTGAACGTCGGGAATGAAACAACAATACAATAGTTCTCAATTTTCGCTGTTTTCCGATCAACTGTTGACTTTTGTACTATCGGAATAGTCAAAAACAGATACGTTCACTATCATGATAATTATTACCCTTTCCCCGATGATTGATTTTAGAACGTCGATTCTGTTCGCAAAAAAATTTCTTACTCTTTCCCCGATGACGTCATCAATCTCCTTATGCAACTTCTTCTGAGCTTCAGGATTGTTGATCAGCTCGAGAATGCACATGCGAATGAAGCCAACGGTCGTCTCGAATGCTGAATAATTGAATTTGTGATTCTTCTACTCTCTCGAGTATTATTCTCAAACCGATCATACTCGAAAGACTCAAGAGAGATGCAACATCAACTTCAGTTTTGCAAGTCATCTACTCTCTTGAGTTTTATTTTGAATCGGATTCGGAAACTAAGTAATTTCGAAATTCACCTGCGCCCCAAACATTGACAGAAGACGCCTGCATCTGCGTGTAGTGGAAGTTTCCTGAAAACTAACATGGTTATTTCATCCTCATACTTGTCTTTATTTGTCATAGGAAATTATGAGTTTTTTGAGGAGGATCAAGACCGAGAAAACAGCGCACCCATCGGTCTGCCCGCATCCTCGTTCTTCTTCATCTCCCGCAGGAACGCCTCGACGTAGCAGTGAGGCTGATCGCCCGGTTCGTAGTGTGCTTTAGTGATCTTGATTGCCTGGGTGAAAACAGATATTTTATGAAAAATTAGAGGTACTTTCAAAGCCGGCTACAGCATGATTTTCATTTGATTAGGGTAACTGATTGACCAGTCAACCTGTAGTTGGGAAAATTGCTGACATTGCTTCAAACACGCCAGAGCAGGAGCAGCTAATTAAAGTGCAAGTTGAAATGCAGAAATATCGAATGTTACCTCATCGACAACTCGATTATTCTCGCTCAGCAGATCCTTCAGTCGCTTGATGTGATTGCCAAAGAGGAAGTCCAGTTTGCGCAGCCATGGAAAGATTTCCAAGAACATCATCAGAGGACCGGCCATAAGAGGAAGGAACTGGAAAAAAACTGTGATCATGGATGTACGTTTCCATTGCTTGAACGAATAAATTGAACCATGAAGTTAGAATAAACTTAAACTCACATCAACTTGAAGTTTCCTGTACTTGAGCAGTAATTCGTTGTCAAAGTCGAGGTCGATGCCGAACGTCAACTTCCAGACGATGTTACCAATAGCTTTCTGAATTAGACAGATCATTCAGGTTTCGGATCTCTAAACGTCCAGAGGGGGAGAGGTCCTAGTGTAATGACACACACCTCGATATTCTCCGTGACGTCAACCTCTCCAGTCGATTTTCCCCACCGATTGGCAACCTCGACTGCGTAGTGGTGCACGGTGTCCTGCAATTATGCATCTGGTGAAGCAAAACAACTAAAATCGAAGCAGAAAGAACCTCAAGAGCAGGAGAGTAGAAGCCGATCTCATGGAACGTTCTGAGCACGAACTTGCGTTGTTCCTGAACTGTCCTCACATCTTTTTGATATTTTTAAAAGATTCGAAATGTCGCTTACCCTGACCATGTCGTTATCCTCAAACGCGAGTCCATACAGTCCTCCGCACCACAGGTCCATCAACTGCTCGGGGTTCTTTCTGTCTGAGAATGTTTTAGATTGAACAACCTTTCTATATTTATTTTCTGCTCTCACCAATGAAGTTGTTGCCGTTCTTGACCACGTGTTCTTGCAGGACCTAAAATAGACCATTTTTTTATGATTTCAATTTATTTAAATTAAAATAAACCCACTTTGTGATCGCCGATCACGACCATCGGCAGCGGCAGCCACACGGTGAAGATGCGACCGTACTTGGACTTCCAGTCGAGAAGGACCTGCAATCGATTATCACAACGTGAATTTGTCTTAGATAGAACAATAGTAGTGAAAGCAGTAAGATCGAATGAGATCGCACCTTATCCAGCTCCCAATCAAACGACAGCATGTTGCCGATGATGGGAAGTGGGGGAGGGCCGGGTGGGAGGCCTGAAGAGACTATTGCACAAAGACAAATGGACTCTGTTCTGGTGTCAAATGTACAGATTGACATCTACTTGAAAACAGCCGATAAATTCATTAGCAGCACGGATAAAAAACTAACCCAGAATCCGATTGATGAAGAAGTAGTAGATCACGGCTGTTGCTACTAAGAAAATGACGATGTACATTCTGAAAAAAAATCGAGAATTGAAAAGCGATCTAAACATTTTACAGGAGAGACACTAAAAATGAACAGAAGATCGACAGAGGACGACATTTGATTTCAGTGTGTTGTTGTGAGTGTGTCTTATCGCCTCAGAATTCCATAACCCCGTCCGATATCAACTCAGAAATTCAACGTGACAAAATCTGTTGCCGAAATTCGACCTCGCGATGTTTTTGTGTAGTACGAAGAGATAAGAGAAGTGATCTCTCGACTCAACGGTAGGAAGGATTCGAACATTACAAACACTGCATAATAACCGTTCATTCTCTCAGTCACATGCGTTCACATTACCTTCTTTTCTCTCTGGCTCTGTTCTCGTGTGCATTGCAGCAGTGGCTGCGTAGGCGGAGATGTGTTTTGAACGGCTGATAGTTGATGGTCAGAACAGTTCAAACGCACAATTGTTCTTCGATTAGAAGAAGTTAGTCGGTTTCACTTCCTTGATACACAAATCTTATCAAATCGTTGATGATGCTGTTTGTCTGCTATCAAGAAGTTCAATTCGGCCAGTCGGGTGACAACTTCGCAACAGGGAACACAAGTTCTCCTCAATTTGCACGCTCTCTCACCGATTATGGAGGCGGGGGACCACGCAAAATGAGGAGAGACAAACTATCAGCAAGGCCAAGGCCATGCTGACGGGTTCGACTATTAAAGAGTTCCCGCTCTCAATTTCAGGTTCACTTGCTTTGTCCTTCCCTGTTTCGATCATCACCACTCTACGCTTATCACTGCTTAGACTAAGCATTATCATCACGAGAGCTATTTCTCTTGGACTATTTCTGGTTCCGTATCTCACAGATTATCTGTTCGTTCCGTATTTTGTTCAGGGATTGGCGTTGCGGCTGTGTCTAGACTTTTTTTCTCGGAAGTATCTGCAGTAGGAAGCAAATGATTCTACTCAATAGTCACAAATATCACGAAGTGGTCTAGACGATTTGAGTCGCTGAACACGCAACTAGCCATGTTTACATCTCCAGTGCAAATATCAAAGTTATGATGCTCACTGATATTGAACATGGTCTCTAAATCGAATGAGAAAAATCCCCAGAAAAAAGCAATCACAAGTGTACTTGTCAATCACTTTCTGTCTTGTGCTCTCACATGGGTTCAACTATGAGAAAAAGTCCATTTGGAGAATTTCCCTTTCCATTCGCAACAAATGATGGCCAAATCGCGTAATTCTAACCGTGACCGCCCAGTGATAAACTTTTAATCTCATTATAAACTTATGTCTTTCTTTGTTCTTCTCTCATCTCATCACACTATTCATCATTTCCATAATCAGGAAACTTAAATTACAGATCCTAGACAATGGGTGTGAGTGCAGTGGAAAGAGCTGCGCCTCGCAGTCCGACAGTTGACTATGATTTCCAACGAGCTGATTCGCGTCATGTACGGGAAATCACGGATATGCTTCTCACGCACTTTCTCGCAATTGAGCCTCATTCAGTGGTAAGCTACCTTCCAATACTATCGATTTTTCACCACCATTCCAAGCGAGTCTTATAAACCTATCGATATTTTTGAGCAGCAGTTTTGACTGTTTTGACTTTTTTGGAACGTTTACGTGCTGATTCAGGCATTCGGTCTCACTCCCGAGAACGGTGGGGACTACATCGCCAGAGTGGTGAAGAAGTCACTGAAGTTCCCCTACAGTTATCGTATTGTTCACAGAGCGACCGGAAAGGTGCGACGAGTTTAGAAGACGAAACGAGATCTTTTCTTTATTGGAGAGTGTGTCGAGTGTCGTGTCTGTCTAGTTTTTGTCGGCTGAGACAAATCGACTAGACAGGTCACCTTGGCTTGTTGTTCCACTCACTCGCTCATTGTCTTTGCAGTGACCGAATTCATCGCTCTTGATGAATAATGTAACTGAACAGAGAAAATACAAATTTATTCCAGCTGATCGGATGCCTTTTGATGTCCGTTTGCGAGCGAAAGGACAAGGTATGGCTCACTTTATGAAGTCATTCTTCAGTACTACCGAGATACTACGCACATAATGAGAATCTGACTATTTTAATAAAGAGTTTTATGCAATCACAGGTGTTCACTTTCAGGCTCAAGGAATTCCAGTCGATCTTCAAAAGCTTCCGGAGAACGTTCGCATGTACAGTAAGCCATCCTTTCACTTCCGTCGAATTCTTAGAAATTTGATTCAGTCAGCCTCTTCGACAAACTCGAGGCGAATTTCTGGCATCACCGCCCTGAGGCCAACAAGGTTGGTGGTGAGCTAGACTATCAAGGCGCGCCCTAGACTAGGAAAGATCAGACCGATAGTGGTGGTTGCATCGCGGAAGGCAACTATGCACACGTCCCTGAATTTTGGATCATTTACTGCATTTGTTATCATCAATGCAACTCGTACTTTCAACAAACAGATTCTCCGTCGCGAGATCACCTTCGTGCACTCCGATCATCAACGACGGGGAATCGCGCAGCATCTGCTCTATCTCGGTTTAGACTTTGAGAGACTGAAGGTGAGTCTTGAAGGAAAAGTTTTCAAGAACGACCAATTTTCCTTTTCGCAACCATTGTGGTTCCAACCGAAAGTAACTCACATTGTTCGAGAAGCAGTGTTCGAAATAAAAGCCTGAGATCAGGCTCTTTTCAGGCAGCCGGCATAGACGGGATAATCTCCGAGGCATCCGCTTACGCGCACCAACAGCTGTTGTACAAGAAGGGATTCAAGGAGGTGGCCAGGCCAGAGCCGTAAGTTGTCCCGTCGTAGAATGCGCTCAATGGAGCTTCATTACCTGGGAACCGCAGTCGATTTTCCGAACTTCGAGATCTAGTGTACAATTCAGGGAAGAGTACATTCGATCAAACGGAAAACGAGTCGTCTTCCCGGATAAAACCACGACTGCGATCCAGCTGTATCTCAGTCTGCATGGAAGATCCCGTCTCTAATGCCTGTCCATGTCTTTGTCTTATGAAATTATATAGTACTTTTTCTCGCTTATCCGTTCTAATTGATAAAGATAATATGCACAAGTACTTGTCTTCCGAACCACATCCGTTTATCCTCTCGGGCACATCTCTAACTGCAGTAAGTCAGTGTCTGCGCCTCGTTTGATTCTTTGTCTTTTTATCAGCTCCGAACACGTTATCGACAGCAGCCAGGGTTTGGTAGTTGGGATCGGAAGAGGCTGCAATTGAACTCCTTCAACATTCCTAAGAGATTCATCTACAATCGAGGCATTCAGTTGAGTTTCACAAGCGGTATAGGTGATACGGAATGAGCGAGAAGGCAATCTAGTTGTTCCTCCAACTATAAAAGGAAAAACCAACCGACAACGGCCTCTCTGCCAGGCACGATGGTCACATTCGCGTACTGCAACTTCTTCTCCTTCTTTGGCTGGAATGGATTGGTGGAATTACATTGAGTAAAAACGATCATAGCGGTAGGATCAGAGAGTGTGATCTTGCGAGTTTCAAATAGCCACTATGGAACTGGTCACTTCTATTAGCAATAAGTGAGAACCTAACTTAGGTAACGATGGGTAACGATGGGAATGGGATGGGATGACCTAAGGCAAGGATGGGAATGACTTACCGTCTTCTTCTTATCCGCCCCGAACACATTCCTGTCCATCGCGGCCATGGTAGCGTAGTTGGGCTCGTGGGTGGCTGGGAAGGACTAAGTTCGAAAGGCAGGTCGTCATTTCATTCCACACACTCTCTCGCCTCTCTAACAGGTCACAGGGTTTTCTACAACGAAATTGACTGCTTATCTAGCACGACCTTCTGATACAGCTTCGCAAATCTAAAGCAGCATAACTCACGAACGATCACAGTCTTGCTCAGGTTCGGTGGATGAGGAGCGGGAGGCCGGATGGTGATTCTGCAAGATAGTCTGCTCAGTTCTGACTCAATTCTTCTTTTAGCAGATACTTCCACTCAAGTTCTTCTATTTTGGGTCCCTATCGATCAAAACAGGCCTCATTCCGAAACTCCATATCCTCCTAGTGACCTTGCGAGTCCCCAGACAATCCCCAGAGTTGAAGTTGATCCCTTACCTTTTCCTCGCTTTATCATCTCCGAACACATTCGACTGCAGATTGGCCATGGTCTGGTAGTTCGGGTCGTGCACTCCTGTAATACAATTTGTTTTTTCTTTTCTTCTTACAAATACATTTGAAATCTATGAAAATTTACAATAAATTGCTACGTAAACAATAGCTCACTCACCAACCATGGGCGCTACGGCTTTCTTGTCTTTGCCGAAGACATTTTTCTTCGGACACGCAGCAAGGGTCTCGTAGTTTGGGTCGTGAACGCCTGATGTTTAAGTGATTTTCATCATTTGCCATTTTCCACAATGAATCGTTTCTGATTCACAAATTATTCTAAGATCATTTTGAGCAACTCACCAGCCATAGGCGCTGCTGCTTGATTATCCTTGCCGAACACGTTCTTTCTCGGGCATGCAGCTAGAGTCTCGTAGTTCGGGTCGGAGGCTGCTGCATGAATATCAGAAGTTTGCAACGAACAAAAGCTCTATTTCCAGTCGATAATTGGATCCAGCATTCATCGACTAATGGAAAGTACCTGCCACCTCAGCATTCCTCACAACGTCCGTCGCTGGTTTGCGAGAATAGTTCTTCGTCCCATTGTAAATGCCCGACGGTCCAGCATGAGAAAGACCGTACGTGTCACATTCTGAAGAAAAATTTAATCAAATTTTTTCATTAAAAAATGCTCACTGTAATCGGTAGCAACATTGCAGTTGTCGACTGGATCGATATTGTTCTGGAAATTCGAAAATTGATATCTGGGTCTAACTTTAAAAGCTCACCACGGAATAATTGCCAGGACTAGCCTCAACCGCGTCCTGCTCTACGGGATTTTCATCGTTTTCCTCGTTTTGTTGGTCATCTGAACAATCTTTTCATTCGGATTTCGTTCGATGACCAAACCTTCGTCTCCACTAACGCCGCCTGAGGATGACTGAAAAAATATGTTATGAGTTTTTAGGAATTAATAATTACCCTGGAGTTCTTGCATGCGAATACGAGGAGAATTGCTCCAAATATGAGTGCTAACAGATGGAGGATCATGAAAAGAGTGTTCGCAGCTCGGGTGGTCCACATTTTATTCATTTTCTTCATCGAGTTACGATAACACAGTTGATGAATAGATTCAGCTGAAATCAGGGCAGATGACTTGATTAGGGATGGCGAATGAAAAGAAAATGAAAGAATGAAGAGGTCATTTTCCCTCCCTCTCATTTTGCTCTTCATGAAGAGCGACGCGGCCGCTCTCCCTCTTCATGAAGAGGGAGAATAACGTGGAGAACCCTCTCATTTCTCCCTCTTATTCTTCATGAAGAGCTCGCCGCGTCGCCTCGCTCTTCGTGAAGAATGACACCGATCTGCGCGCCCGTGAGAGAGAGAATGAAGAGTGCAATTCAACCTCTTCATTCGCCAACCCTAGAGTTGATTCCCTGCAGTAATATAATATGTCAAATTGTTCGAGACTGTTCACTGGAGAAGTTGGTTTTGCACAAACAGTTGGCATCTTAGTTTTCACGCTTCACACTTATGTCATAACGGAGACTTCTCCTCAAAACGACACCTGGTCTCTCATTTATCACCTGCAATAACGATGCGAAGCCAATATCTCCCTCCACTAATCTTCACGACCCCATCCCGAGTGATATCCTCTCTCGAAATTAGCCGCAATGCATCTTCATTTCTCCTTCTACTCACTTTATCTGACTCTCTCAATTCCACACACTATCTCGCCCTGTCTCACCGATGATCCCCATTCCCAGCCATATTTCTTCCCACCCATCACAATAAAAGCAACGAGGGCGGCGTTCGATTCCGGAAGTGGTCCTTCTTATTGGAAACGCCCTACACCAAGGCTTTAGGGTGAACGTCCGACCATTTTTTATTGTTATTCACTGTCGATTCTGCTCAAAAATGTGAGAACTCGAAGGATTGCATTTCCCCTATCAGCCAAACAACCGCCTCCTCCATTTCGAACATCCCACTCTCCCATTCCCCTCTCCGATTGTAGCAGTAAATCAGAGCTCCGCTGCCTCTCGCCTCGCAGTTAACCTTGTGCGGGAACGAATTGAGTGAATGAATTGAGATGGGGGAGGAATGGTATCACTGCCGCTTTTTCGATCGCTCGTTTTTGCATTGACCACCAGTCACTTTGACGCTATTGCTACACTGACCAATAGAAAAATCAAAGGTACATGCAAAGAAACCGACCGTAAGCGAGTGATGGTATCACTACCACTTCTCTTGTCGGCCACAACTTTTTGCGTTGTCCGTTCCGTCCTTTCCCAGCCAAGGCGCTGGCTCACCGGAAGCTAATTGACTAATTCGCAGAGACAGTTCTGCGGCATAGCGTGTGCGTTCTCCTTGCTTCCTCCGAATCTTGGCGAACTTTACGTTTCATTGGTCGATAAACGTGCCTACAACTGAAAAAAATCTATTTTTGCCGTTTCCTGTTCCGTCCTCACTCAGCCAGAGCCGCGCAGCTTTGAGAACAGCGATAGGGATAACCTTGCGCGGGATTTAGCCTGTCTTCGCTTCTTCAATCTATCATGCCATTGATCACGGCACGGTCTGCTGATCACGCTAATTTGTAGTTAGTCGTGTAATTCGAGGAATGCGTCTGTGACTCGAGAACAAATCTATCAATGCATTGCATTTCAACGATTAGACAGCCAGCATGCATAGATCACGTGCTCAATAGCCGTCAAGGCGATGCCCATTGATCAAAAGCGCCTCCACCTCTCTCCTTGGCGGTAAATGATCTCCCCTCTCTCACGTTCCCTCTCTTCTTTCTGCATACACACAGTTACGCGCTGTCTAACTTGGAGAGTTGAGAGGGAGAGACTAACTGAGACGCTCTCTCCCCTCACTGAAGGGACAGAGAGAGAGAGAGAGAGAGAGGTGAAACAGTGCTCGCGAAAGCCGTAGTCGTCTCTCTCTGTATGCCTTAGAAGAGACGAGCTGATTTCACCTTCTTCTTCTCTCTTGTCCATTGTTTCTCCGTGATTCTTCCCTCGCCTCTGATCTAACCCCTCCTCTCGAGATTCTTTCCAGATGATCGAGAGTCGATTGCTTGCTTACTTCGTTTCTGCCTAATTTCTGGCCCACAATTAAATTTACGACTTATCCGATGGTTTGACGCACATTTACTAATGATTTGCGAATTTAGCAGTTATGCCACTAGAAATCGCTACCTTCCTTATATTTTTCATTCATTCTTTCATTCATCTCCGTTACTTTCGCAGGTTTGCATAGAATGTCACGAGAGTAATCTAGAAATGGATGTCCGTCTATTCCATAGAATTCGCGTTTTTGATTTTTTTCTACTACAAATCGATTTCAGATGCGTTGATCTTGCTCCAAACTTGCCCCCAATCATGTCCAAATTCATCTGCTTTCGACCGCAGAAGCGGCTTTCCGTTGTGAGTTTTGCCTTTTTCATCATTTTCCTCCTTTTCCTCTCAGCCTCTGACTGTTCTCAGGCGCCTTCTTTTGATTGATGGGATTAGACATTTGGGAGCCGCAAACCGCAACCTTTGCGCACTTTTTGACTGGAAATGCTCGCAAACCCTTGCCGACATTCATTCGTTCATGAACTATTGAATGCAAGATCACCGGCAATTGCTGATCGCATTTCAACACGCTGCGTTAATGCCATTGTTCTTCCTCCAATGACACCACTGTCTTTTATCGTTCCTCCCCTCTCTTCCTCTTCCTATTTTATCTCCTTCTCTCCTCTCGTCGATATCAACTGAGCAATGGCAAGCATGCATACACACAATCGATTTGATAAGCGATTCGATTCGGACCGTGTGAAAAGGCGGGTGAAAACACGACATAAGTTGGGGAGGGATTAATAGGAAACAGTACCGACCTATTCTATTGATGCTATTCTGATAAAGTTATGGTGCTATGAGACACAGAATTCATACAGTTAGAAGGCCAGGTACTCAAGGAGTTTCGCTCCTTAGACGCATCTCTGTTGATTTTCCCTACTTTTTGCGCCTCAATTTCAGTGCAAATCGTACAATTGCACTCATCCCTCTGGATCTCCCAGGCTTTCTTTCGGGAGATTTCCCACACAGAATGTTCGAATCTCGTCTGCGCTCTCTCCTTTTCCCACACTCTCTCGCCTTCTTCTCTCTCTCTTTCTCTGGCCCCTCTCCTCGATCCGCGCACTCTCTCGTCGTGTTGACCGTTCTCGACGGCGAGGGGTTACATAGAGAATTCTCGCGCGAGGATCCAAGGGGAGGTCACAAGGCTTTCCAGCGCCGCTTTACCTGCAAAATGCAACTGAGCGACAGTTTTGACTTCGAAATCATCATTTTCGATTAGCAACACTGTCCTGCAGAGAGAAAAAAATAACTTTTTGGATATCAAACCCGCCCAAAAGCGCGGAAAATCAACCCAATAGACAGAACGGACAACTACAGCTTCTGAGTCATGTATTTTGCTCAGAATTTGCGATTCAGCTGATCCAGATCCCCCTCTGTAGGGCGAGCTCACACACGAGAATCGCTAATCCAACAGATGGGATGCCTCCTAGGAAATTCGAGAAGCGCAATTAGTGACTAATTAAGAGGTTTCGGGAAGGTGCGATCAAGCGTAAAAACTGCAGTTTACCTGGCGGTTTGCTCCTGACAGATTCCTCATGTGCCGTTCTCGGGATATTTTGGCTTCCAAGGTAGAGTTGCTATATTTTATACATGTTTCTTGTTAGTTCCAAATCACATGTTCCTAGGCCGCTTCTGGAACCCGAGGAGGTTAGTAGATAGCGTTATTGCCTCGCTGCCCCAACTGTTTGCCCTGCGGATTGTTCCTCAGAATGTACAGAATGCGATTGCGCGTGGGGTAATGACAAGGCTCTGGGAACTAAGGGAGAGAAGATAGAGCTCCTAATTGTATCTGATATTTCACATCACTGATCGAAAATGTTTATGTCCCCGATGTAGTCATTGTTTACCGTCTATAAAGTGAGGCCGGCGCCTTTCTACACCTTGAAAGCAGGGGGACGAATATTGAGGAAACAATGCTGTTGAAAACGCCCTACAGTTATGCAAATGCAGTGGTCATCTAATCCTTTAGTCAAGGTCGCAACTCGCAACAGAATACAACTGCGCCCATCAATTGTAAATTCAATTGCGTTGCGCCAGTTTTACTGTTACTATTCTCTTGAAGTTCTGAATGAATCGAACTTTCTATATCTTGTGTAGGACGAAAGAACATGCGAAACATTTTCCGCCACCCTTATTCACAGCATAATGCCCAAGGAAGACGAATGAATAGAGCTTCGTTCACTATCCCGGCTCACGAGGCCCCAAAGAACAACGCCCCCTCCACTTCCCCATCTCCCCCACACACACTCAAATCGGTCTCAGCGGGCCCGCGGCCTCGGGTTATCCTGATTATGCGTAAAAAGACAACGCGCGCGAGTCATATCCCTCTCTCTGCTCTCTCTGTTTCTCCCACTCTCTAGCCTGTCTGACCAGCAAGAGGGGAAGGAAAGGGGTATCGCTGCCCAAACCACATTTGTCAACTGGGTAGAGAAGGAAGCTCAGGGCCGAGAGAAAATTTGTGAACTCCCTTCTAAAATCGTCCCAAGGGACAACGGGAAACTTTGCATCCGGCACGAAACATGTTTAGCAAAAAGGGAACATTCACTCTTTCTATTCCGACAATTTTAAGCAGAGAAGAGCGAGAGAGCACCGGAAATTGAGAGAGTCAGACGAGATTTCGAAAAAAAAATGAGATCTTTTCTTGCAGGACAGCTCGGATGCGAAGGAAAAGAGACTGAGTGGAGCGGCGAAGGAAAATGTGAGTTCCTAATGTTTTGTCAAACCTCGGAATATGTTTCGCGCTTATCTGAAATGAAGCCTAGGTCAATTGAAACATTGAGATTCGAACAAAAATACCGACATCCAACCCAGTCTTGACTGATGTTGCCTCAACTAGTCAGTTCTCACTGTTTTCTCCAGTGTTCTCACTCGCTTCCAACTCAGTCTCTCTCAGTTCCGCCTGCTCTCTTGTTTTCTCATGGAGGAGATAGCTTCCGAGGCGAAGAGATTGAGCAGAGACCAGGGTTCTCTCTCACATTCAACTCATGCTCAGACTCACCATTCATTTCGGTCTCTTAGTGGTTAGAGTGATCAAGAGAACGGTGAAATGAAGAGAACCCTTGTTCTCACCCATTCAGAATCTCTCCTTTTGCGGTTAGATAGAGCGAGAGAACGCTTGAAACGCCAAGAATCCGTGTTCTCACCCCACTCTCCCTCCACTTGTTTTCCATCGCGCGCGCGTTTCTGACACCAGAAAGGCCGGCTCTGACCATCCAGAGAGCGCAAGAAGTGGAGAGAGTTCCTCCCTCTGATACTGAGGAAGAAGAAGAAAGAACTGAGAGAGAGGGAGAAAGCAGTGATAAATCGTCTCGAGAAGGAACAGAAAGCATGATCGCATCACTTTGTGTCCTCTTTCTGCGTCACTGGTCCTTGTTTTGGAGGATATCAGGGCGGATTTTTGCTCAGTCTATCAGTAGGGAGCAACCAGATCCTTGTCCGAAGATACGGAGCGCTTTTAGTAGCATGTTTCACTTACTTGTTGCGTAAGAGCGATTGTTTTGTGTGTTTCGGAGGATATCAGAGGGTGGAGATTGTCGGTTCAGTCTATTTCTCATCCTGACAATGCCGTTGATACTATGACGTGCTGCACCATGCGCTGCAGTTTTCGGTTCCATTGCTTAGCTGGTTGCGAGGATATCAGGGCGGTTTTTCGCGAAGTCTTGTAGTAGGAAGAAACCAAGCATCCTGGAACACTTATAGGAAGATGCGGAACGATAGTGAACACACGTTTCTCCACGGACTAGTATCAAAAGCCGCGTTTTCTTGTTCATATCTCTGGCATTTTTATTTTTTTTCGTCAATATCTCTTCTGACACTCACATGAAACAGCGTTTCGCATCTCCAAAAGGCACTCGATCTTATACTGCGATGAGTTTGAGCATAGAAACCCCATGCAAAACAAAGTCGTAATCCATGTTCCCGAATGTTTCTCGTCTACACTCCACGCTTCCTCCATATCCCTCAAACCTTCCTAACCGCTGGGTCAATCCTTCAGTTTCGGCACATTTCCAACCCTCTTTTCACTCTGAGACGAGAGAGTGTGTGAAATGGAGAGCACGATGACTCGCCTTTTCCCATCTTTTGATATGTTGTCTCCGTCTCTCTGAGAGAGTGAGTGAGCGCCTTTCCCAGTTGGATCCAGCGCCAATTTTGGGAAGAAACGACGTGTTTCTATCTCAGATTGGACAAAAAATGGCTCACTCTCTCTTTCTCTTTGCATTCCTCTCTTTCATTCCGCACGCTTTCACGTCTTCTAGACTGTACTCGTGGGAACTCCTTTTGCAGTCAGACATAGCGAGAGATCAAGCAACATTGAGAGAGTCACCGCCAGATTTTTTTCCTTTTCTCCCAAAATTCACCCCATTTTCGTTCTCCCCTTCTGCATGTCTCTCAGATTGTTCCACACATTCGCTTCGGAATTAGCTTCATGAGTTGGTCCTTGTCTCTCCCTCTCTTCCCTCTCTCTCCCTCTTCCATTGTCTCTCACCCCCTTCCTTCTCTGCAGGGTATCTTCATCACTAACTGACTATATTTCCATCAAACTTCATACTCTCAGGATTTGCATGGTCTTTGTCTCTCCTGTTCTCGCCTTCTTTCTCTCCTCATTTCTCATTGTCTCTCCCTTCCCTCCAGTCTCTCTTGAATCTCGTCCTGATAGAATCAGAAAGGGAGAAGAGGTGTCGATTCCCCCCTCTGGAATCTGTGAGAAGTGTGTACTGGCTTCTCTCCTTTCTAGCTTTGCGCCATTCCGAGATACTCCTTTTCGTCTGAATCTCTTCTATTTAAATGCTCTCTAGTTTTATTTAAATGCTCAATGCATTTAAATGGTCGTTGTCTTCAGCTCATCAGTCCTTTCTTTCTCTCCCTTTCCCCGAACGAAGTTACTCATATCGCCGCGCTGATTTGGTCCAACCAACCGGCTACAATTGCTAGCCTTTCTTGCCCCGAAAATTGGAGTCCTGTCGAAAATTCGACTAGTTTTCTTCATGTTCTTACTTTAGGCGCGAATTCAAACATTCTAAAACATGCAGGGCAATTCTGGCCCCTCTCCGATGGTTCTCCTCGACGGGCCCGTCGACGAGGGACTCGCCATCACCTATGTTACGCCGAGGATTATTGGTACACTTTTTCTCCTTTTTTCGACTTTGAATCGTTGAAATAAGTAAGTTTCAAGAGTGGTTAATTCATTTTGAGTCTGACAAAGTTGCAATATTGCAGTCCCTTTATTGCGAAAACGTTATCTGTATCAGATCTTCGAAATGGTCAAACCATGAGTTGTGTTTCAGTAGTGACCTCTCCCACCTCGGGCACAGATGCCGCTTATCGCTCCTCTCTCAACGCACTGGCACGGCATCTCAAGACGAAGCATGCCATGGATTACAGGTTTGTGGATCTATCGATGCTTAGCCTCTCCTGTTCGTTTGGCCTGCATGACCAAAATTACGGCAGCGTCTGCTATAGACTGCGGGTTTGTAGTCTCTGAAAGAACCATGCGTTGAGCTAAAGAACATAAACCGTAAGACCCCTCCCGTGTCATACTAACGGCAATGAACGCTAGTTGTTGGTCGAAAGAAAGATCAAAGATCACCCTCCACTCCATTCCAGAATGTGGAACGTCGGACGGCAGCGGGGCGATCTTGCGAGAGGAGTGGGCAAGGAGAATCTAATAGAAGTACGTTTCACTCACTATTCTCAAATTGCTTGGATTATTAGTGTGCTTATGGCCACTTTTGTAAAATTTCAATTCAAAACTTCGAATAAACGATGATAAAAAGTGGGGAAGGAATGGATTTTCGAAGCTCTGTGCCGATCTCAGAGAGTTAGTGGAAAATCCAGTGAAATTTTGCGCAACAATTCAAACATCTTGAAGAGATGTGTCGGTATCTAATCTGATCGAGGTAGGTTTCACGTACCATTGAAATCGCTGGATCTCTTCGGACATTGATTATAAGTGGTGTTCCTGTTATAAAAAATATTATCAATGTGGATGACAAAATGTGAACAGATAAATTGAAGGGTTACTGTAGGAATACAGTAGATCAATCAATGTCGATTCGCAGGTCGGCTGGCCGTGCCATCTCGCGCCTCCCCTAGACAGACTCTGCGCCGTGAGCAAGGCCTTCGAGCAGTGGTTGAATGGTGCGTTTTCTAACTTTTTCTGCCAAAAATGCAAACAACTCTGCAATACAAATCAAACAGAGCACGAATCTTTTGTAAAAAATAATCTGATTTTGAGCCTGATATCATCGGGTGCCTCCTCCAATGATAACCTCATCACAATAGTTGCATTTAGTGGAATATCATTGAACAATGGACGGAACTCACTCTAACTAAAGCAATCTTTCTGATCTCAGGCGCTCCCTCCCGAGTGATCCTCATCCACTCCAAGGGTGATGCTCAACGAGCTGCCGTGCTAGTATCAGCGTTCATGCACTACAACGTCATCTGCGCCAAGTGAGTTGTCTCATCAAGCGTCACCTTCATGCCATCGACAGGTGGCAAAATGAGTCCTGAGTTGAACAGATCCCATTATCTGATCTGTGATCTCCTTCTTCTGTTCAACAGAATAAGGGTGAGATCAAAGATCAAACTACATTGAACTTCGTTAATTGTTATCCCTCCTCAATTCAGTGACGACTCAATCGAGGAGCGCTTCTCGATGCAACGGTACATTGAGAGACATCTGGGAGCGACGAGCGGATCGCCCAGCAATAAGAGGTGGGCGGAGCTTGATCTTTGATCTTTGAACTCTATCAACAACGAAAATACCATTGAACTCTGCCCTGTGTCTGTCGAACGTTTAATCTAAATGATGCTTGCCGGATGGAAATTTCCGCCTGATCTTTGATCTTTCAGATACCTCAACTACTTCACCTCGCTTCTCTCAGGAAAGACGAGAGTGAATTCAGGCTCAGTCTATCTGAAGTGAGTGGAACTTATCTGAGCTTTGTAATCACTCAAAATGACAAGGAGTGAGAATGAGAAAAGGAATGAGAATAATAGGAGAGAAACAAGTGAGTTTCAGTTGGCAATCTTAGGTCGAAATGAATCTCTGATTTAATTGTTGCTCTGTATGGAGTTTGGCTAAAGTAAATTAACAAAGATTAAAGATTAAAGATCAAAAATCATTTTCAGAAAGTTCACTCTCGCCCGAATGCCCGGCCGACTCGTTTTCTTCAAGATCTACGAGCGACTGCAACCAGTGTATCTCACTGTTCCAATGTCAGTTGATCTTTGATTTCTGATGCTCTAGATCTAAAAACAGTATGAAGTTTGTGGGTTCTGTTTCATTCCTAGCCTTTCCCTCTCTTTGGAACAATAGGGGCTGGTCTTGCCTGAGGATCGGAAGCGCGCGTGTTCAATGAGGCGTGCAGTTCCTGTGGTTTCTCACTCATTCCAACCTCAGTGCCCGAAATACAGTCACTCCTCGATACGCCCAGCTGATTACAGTAACCTCCTCCCAAGGAATCCAAAGATACTCATCACTGTGCATCGCTGATGCTTGTTTTTGTCTGCCGGACCATCGCCCGGTCTCTGCGCTCTCTCACTTTTGCGTGCTCTCTCGCCTCTCTCTAACCACTCCTCTCCTCACTTCCTTTGTCTCTCTACGAGGCCCATTTAGCGGTTCCTCGAGATACTCGCGTTCAGTGTTACTGAGAAGAGAATCTTAGCCGACTCCTACTACGTTTCTGCGCTTTTCTGCTACAAATTGGACTCATTTCTTGCATTTTTCGCAGTTTTCTTGCACGTTTTAGTCCCACGGAGTTGTACTTTCCAGTATTCTAAGGCTACTTTGAGACAAATGGAGACTGGTTGGGCAAATTGACTTATGAGTCGAGTGCTCGAGAATTCTTGAGGATTGGTAGTCTTTCTGTCTCCGAGAGACTGCGCGAAACGAAGAGACACGGAAAGGGGAAGAGGCTGTGGGAGCGTCTCTTATTTCCCGAGTCGTCCTTTCTTGAACCAGCTCCATTACTGCCCGGAACACATGCCCTACAAACCTTCCATTTTTTTTATTTGTTTTGCCAGCAGGAAACACCATCTGATTGAAGTTGTTTAGTTCTTTGGTCTTTTTGCACACCCTGAAACACACTTCGTTGTGTTTACAATGAAATCTTTTTACTGACCTAAAAAGGCCCGATTCCAGCAAGACTAGAGAGCGCGCGAAACGCTCCCAGTTCTTAGTTAATTTCTTCGACTTCATCGTTTTGTCGCCTAGTTGAGTTCAAAGATCATCAACCCATCCCCATTGCAGCAAGACGGCGGATCCGACGTCGATCGAGGTGGGAGAGGAGCTGCGGCTCAGAGGAGACGTCCTCGTCAAGTGCTTCGAGGATCGGTATGGCGAGTTTGCGTTCTGTCTTTACTGGACAATATAGCTTCAAGTTTGACTCGATTCGATAACTTGTGGAAAGAGTCTTGGAGCCTTTTCGTCCTATTACTCTAAGAGAGTGGTCTGTGTTTAGACATGCATAAGAAACACTAGAGCCCCATGCTCCGAGTTCATAGTTCGTTTCTCCTACACTGTTTCCATTTGCCAAGGCACAAGCATCATTTTTTCATTGTTTTGTCGCTTAGAACAGTTCAAATATCACTTCATCCCTTCCAGTGAGGGCAAGCGCCGTCTGCTCTTCTCATGTCAATTCAACACGTGCGTCTTTCCTCGTCCTCCCCCTCTCTTGGCCTTCTTCCGAGACCAGCTGGATGGAGTGTTCAATGGTGATTGATCTAGTTATTTTTTTCCTTTTTTAAAGTTTGGTTTTTTATAGACCGAAACTGGGAAGCTCGAATGAACTATTTACCAATGGCATTTGAGAACCGTCTGAAACATATTTGAATGAAACGAAAAATTACATCTTCTGTGGGTCTTCGCTTGATTCACCCTCGAAAACGACGCTGTATTTTTCATAAATGTGTTATTAGATAATGAATGAATTCCAGACACTTCGATCGACAGTCAGGCGCAGATCGAGTTCTCCTTTAGTGAGCATCCGCCTGCCAAGGTTCGAAGAGTTGATCTTTGATCTTTGATCTTTCCTCCATCTCCTTTTTTATCCAAATCTCAGTTTTGCTTGGCAGTGTTTGACCTCTGATTTCTCACTCTTTCACTGTGGAATGCTCAAATGTTGGTGCTTCTGATATCGAAAGGACGGTTCCATCCTCATCTCTGATGTTCAGGAGAACGACCCCGAGTCTTCCGCGGCCGCTCCTGCAGTCATGCGAACCAGCAGTTATGAGGACTTCGGAACACTCGAAGGTGATTAGTTAATTAATCAATCACTAATTAGCATTGTAATTAGCATTGTAACTCCTTATTTTCACCCGTAGCTTACGTACAAATTACGAAAGCATTACTCATCGTCACAAGCAAAAGTGACTGTAACATAAACAACCGCTGACCGTTCTTTCTCTCTTTCCCTTCCTCCATCCGATAAATTGATCCCCATTCATTATCTAGATTCTTCTTTTCTTCTCCTCCCTGGACATTCATTCATTTCTCAATCCTCTCGTTCAGTGATGATTTTGTTTTGTAAAGGCACTCGAAGACCAATCAATCAGTGGACTGCGCATAACTTCTTGTGGTAGAGGTGAAACTCATTCGAAACCCAAAACTGTCGAGGGAACATTGTGGGAATTTTTGGATTTTTCTATTAATTGAAACCATTTGTTTTCCTATTTCAAGTGAACATTTTATGGGCCTTACCAATGATTCAGAGCATGGGGGCAGATTGGCGTGGGTGGATTGAGTCACCTCATTGCTAGTAAAGATTCGCGTTCTGAGATCTTCTTCTACTTTTCAAAATCTCTCAAGACTGATCGAATTAGGAGCGTAGCTCGTATTCCTATATATCAACTATTCGCAAGGTCCTCCTCTTCTTTCCCCAGCATTGCTTCCTATTGATGAAATTGCTTAGGCGCCATGAAGTTATGGATCAAAGAGATCCCACATCCCCATCCCAAAATTCCTCCCGTTAGCCGGCAGTTCATAGTTCGCATTGCCACCTATCAACTGCTGACATCCATCCCATCCATCGATCCCCCTTCCTCCCCCTTCATTCCTCCCCTCCCCCCCCCCTCCCTCCTCTTCCACTCGCTCCTCCGGACACTGCGGGGCATTACACAGTAGCGATCCCCAGCTCTCTCTCTCTATCTCTCTCTCTCTCTGCCTCCCCCTAGCCGGAGGGAGGAGACAGATCAGAGAGGGGAGAAGGTGTAGGGAGGAATGGGAGAGGATGAGAGAGGGTGCCCTATCGCAAGATCCGAGGAGTGGAGGAGGAGGAGAGGGAGAAGCATCAGTTTTATCGCCTCTCTCCTTCCGATTGATCCGCCGCTTTTTTTCGCCGCTGTTGTTGCGTTGATTCTGCTTGATTTTGCTGCTATTTTCTAAATTTTCAAAACCTGATTATTTTATGTAGAGACTTTCGAGTTCAGCATTATTTTAGCGCGAATTCAAAACACTCAAATCTTGGAACTTCGCCAACAAATTCATTCCAGACGACGAATCCGTCGTCGAGTACTCGGAGATCCTCAAACCGAGCAGCGCTGGTGGTCAGTCGCTGATCTTTGATCTTTGTACTTTGATTCTTGGTTCTTAGAAGATTCTAGTTCGATCTTTGATCTTTGCTCAATGATCTCTGATCTTTGATCTTCGATCTTTGATCTCTTGCAGGAACAGCCAGCGAAGACTCTGGCATCAGCGTTGAAGACTCGAAGCTATCGCTGAATCTATCGGTGCGTTTTTTTGCTCTCATTCAGTTTCCGGCCAAAGGACTGAAAATCCGCAAATTCGCAACACTTTGTACACGCGTGTTCTCAAAAAGATTGAAAATACCTCAAATTCCACAGCGAACGGCGCTGAAATCCGTCGTTGACCTTGGGCAAGTGATCGAGAATTTCTCGAATTTCTCTATTACGCTTGTCCACTTATCCGCGTTTCATCGCTTTGTTTGCCTGTTTATTTGGGCTCTCCTTATTTATTTATCGCTGGAGGACTGCCTTCCTCCCCTCTTCGTCTTCTCAATTCCATTCATTACTATGGGGGTTATTATGACCCGGGCTTCTCTCTTTCGAGGAGGCTAAAATATGCCGTAAAACTCGGGTCTTCGCGAATTCTTGCCAGGCTCTTGTGCTAGCTCACTTTCATTCCTCAATGATTTTTCCGTTCTAGGAACTTGATATTGGCGACCTTATTAAAACTTTTGTTGGTGTCCAACAGTTCCAAAACTGGCGTCACTATTAGAAGCAATAGTTCCATGTCAGTTCGCCGCTTCATTCCCATCTCTTTCCCCTCTCTCTCCTCTCGAACCCTCTTCCAAATCGTGATTCATTAGTTATTGTTTCCCTCTTCGTCTCATCAGAGCTCCTCTTTCCTTCATGCGCCTTTTTCGTTTCAAGCCGTTTTTTTCTTGCTCTCTCAGCTTCACGTACTGTCTAACCCTGCAAAAATTGTGATAGAACACACAAAATCGAGAGAGTAGGAACTCCACTCCTTCATGCGTCTTTTTGTCTCCTTCCTCCCAACTTTTCCCGTGATATTCCCTCATTTTCGAAGCGTCATCATCCCTGTTCGTTTTTTCTGCCACGAACTTTTCCTCGCTTTCGCCGAAATTAATTTCGTACCTGTCATCCGTCAAAACATTTCACCTGAAAAATGCTTGCGAGTTCCTTCTTTCGAGTGATTCAAACGTACTCATTTCAATTTATCGCGGCTAAACGTTTCTCATCTCCACTATCTTCCTTCATTTATTCCTTCCTCACTCTCATCTGGTCACTTTGCTGGTCAACAACCCGAAATACAACGCAACATTACACCTGCTAGAGATGTATTGCACAGTTGCTAACTATATCTGTACGTTTACCAGTAGAACTTCGCATCTTTCCGTTCTCACATTGTCATTCCATAGCCCATTTGAACATTCACTTCTCGATGTCACAACTTTACACCTGCTAGATGTTTCTGAAAGTTGCTCTATTCTGAGAGCATTCTCTGTGGGAACTTGCTTTCTCTATTCCTCATCATGTCACTCGTCAGTCAGTAAGAGTTACAGAGAAACAATGCCTTATTGAGCGTCTTGAGCCTTTCCTAAACGGTAGATTATCTTTGTACCTATTCTGTAGTTCCCACCCCACGATTCCGTTTCAATTTTCTATTTCCCATCTGCTATTTCTGCAAGTTGTTCTATTTTGGTATGCTTTAGTTGTAAGAACTTGTCATTTCGAAACGTTTCGATCTATCCCGTTCCCACACCTCGTTCTCTCTCCTTCTCCACATCACATAGCCCATCTGGTCACTCGCTCTGGTCAATGCGGTCCCTGCCTCTGATGCTATTCAGAGGGCTTTGAAAAGAGGGGAGAAGAGGGAGGGTGAGAAAGAGAGGAAGAGATGCAAAAACGACTGCGCAACTATCGCTACTGAAACACTGAGGCAACGGGTGGGAAACGTTAGTGGTCAGGACAATCAATCGATAAAATGCCAGACAATCAATCAATAAAATCGATAATCCTGCCCTGCTTCAGGGTCGATCGGTGGCCTCCTCTTCCAGACAAGTCGCTTCTTGCCCGCAAGAAGCCTCCGTCTCCTCTCCGCCCCCGCTCCTCCCGAGGATCGACCAGAACGGGAGCGCCAAGGGTGAGGAGTTATAAGGAGAATAGTTGGCGAGACTAGCATGCGAACGTGGAACATAATCGAAACATCAGTACTATGGGCATGCTTTTTGTTCCACATGAAACACCGTGTGAAAAGTCGCTCGCTCCTCTCGATGCGTAGTCATTTTGTGATGAAGCTGCTAACCGTCCTCTCGAAAATCAAGAGCAACCTTTTTTTTATATTTTTTCGACTGGAAATACCCACATTATCAAAGATGAAAAGCCAGAAGATACTGATAGCAAACTTGAAACCGATCCGAAATACGGGAAACCGTGAAACATTGAAAGTAGAAACCGAACGAAACAAGATAATGATAAACGATGTTTCGTCTATTACATACCTTTTGTCTCTCGCCCCCTCATCCAGTCGGTCCTTATCCGACGGTTCTCGACTTATTACCTAATAAACAATTCTGCAGGAATGGGTCCGCCGGTGCCACCGAAGCCTCGGCCCGCCTCTGCAATGGCTGAAGTTGCCCCAGAGTGAGTATAATTTGCCCACTATTTTCGAAAATAATCACATTATTTCCATTCCCAAATTGCTGAAGTGCATGATTTAGACAGTATGCACAAAGTAGCCTATATTTGCGTGATTGATCAAACTAACAATGATTGACTAAAGGACATTTCTCCAGGTACGAAATGCCCGAACGTCGGGGAATCCTTCCCGCCTCGGTCAAGCCGCTAGTCGCCCGACCGCCCTCGCCGAAAGACGTGCCCAGAGTGAACTCTGTGACTCCGTCGATCGAGCCGGATCTCGTAGGCAAGGATAGGTACGTGCTTGAAGACAAAAACGTGTTGTTTTCAACCCATTCTTGCACCTTGATCGTTGACGTGTGGAGTAACTAGGCACTCGTTGGTATCATAGGAATGTGCCTTGCAACTTGAGTGAGACAGAAGGAGGAAGGGAAGGGAAGGCTATAGGACACTTGTGCCACGGGAGAAGACGAGAAGTGAAGGAAGCTCACTCATTTCGTTCAATAAGCGTGACTTTACCTTCCTCTTCGCCGATATTCTCACTTTCTGTTCTTTCAATCGTTTTTTACCTTATTCTAAATTCTGACCTAATGTGTTTCACACGTTCTTCATTTGTCAGCTGATTTATAGGAAACGATGGGATCCGGAGTTTCGATCCATAACAAAAAAAACTATCTTTTGTACGAACTGTCTGATATACGTATGAAAATTGCAGATACGACAAGGCTTCGAAGTGTTTCTCCTACGCTCCAACGAAGGACCTCAAGCAGGTACGTACTTTCTCAATCTTTTGATCAACTAAAGCTGATGCAGGCGGATGTAATCTTGATCCCTAGTTGATCACACGTTACTGAACTGCAAAAGAAGCGAAAACGAAATTGAGTGGATTACAATAGTATTCCAGGCCTTCGATCGCCCGCGCAAGAAGAGCTTCTCATTGGCGTCTGAGGACGAGGTTTATCTCCTTTTCCATCCTTTTTGATCCTCAATGTTGCATTACAAATCACTTTCAAAACAGTAGAAAATTGTGCAAGAGTCGAAGCCAACTGATTGCCCTGATCATGAATCGTGTCCTAATCTCCTCCATACCAGGCCCGCCTTTAGCACTCTATATTCTAGACCACTCGAGTACGATCCCTAGCGTCTACTGGATCTATGTTCATCGCATTACTCCAGGTCCTAGCCGTCCGTCCTGACGAAGTGAACTCCGTGCCCGTCCACTCCACAGACCTCCCCAGAATGCCCGAGGAGCCCAAGTGGACGGAGGAAATCGATCGAAGACAGGTCAGACTGATCTTTGATCTTTGAACTCGGCTATCAAATTTTGCATTGCTGCTTTCTTGACGGTTCCAATTATTGGGATACGTGATCGATTGAGTTTCAAGGCGCTATCAATAAACTAGCAGTCAATCTCTTAGTAATCGCAGTGCTTGAAATAGAACACATTTACTGATCCTTAATCTCTGCTCCAACATTCATTCTAGTCCACTCTCTCTTGTTCCCTGTTCCTCCTCTCCTCTTCATCGATCGATCCATCTCCTCCCTCGAAGCGTAGGTGTAAAGTCTCTGCTCCGAGCCCACCTCTCGCGCTCTCTCCATTCTACACACTCTCTCGCCTCCCTCTCTCCCTCTCTGCCGTCTCTTGTTGTGACGCGATCTCTCAGCTGGAGGCCCTCAGGGCTAATAGCCGAGGGGGAAGATGAGAAGAAGAGGATCGGAATTCGAGACGGCTTGTCCTTTGAGCCTAGAGACCGAGATTGAGAACCGGAAACTTTGTGAACCGGAAACTTGTCGTCAAAAACGCGTCAACGGCTTGCCATTAGAAACATAAACGCATAAAGAACAACTAGTTGATTACAATTCTGCGACAGTTATGCGCATCACAGTTCCACCAAACACCATACACACATCATTTCACTTTTCTCCGAAATTCTGGCGTTATTTCCTGAATCCACGTCACCCTCTTTCCTCTCTGAAGCTCTCCCGCTACCTACAATGGTTCGACCATAACTCATACTCCCGCGTTCCGCCTGGCCGACAAGAAAACACTCTAAATGCGGAGACCCATCGCTCTTCCTAGCGCGCGCAATCCCACTGAATAATGCAATAGACTGTGAGCGACAAAAGGCAGGGCGATAAAAACAGGCGTAGTATGGAAGTGGTGGAGCCGGATGTTACCCCCGGTCTTGGCTCCGGTCCTGGTCCTGGCTTCGGCGACGCATATCCCGGCTCAGCTTCCGGCTCGGACCCCTTTCCCCGGTTTGGGGAACTGTGGTCGGTGTGTCGACTGGTCTACGACGGTCAGGCCGACGACGTCATTGACTGTGATGATGAGGAGTGGGAGGAGCAGTTGGCTGCTAGGGTTTGCGCTTATAGTTCTTTCGATTCCTAGAGGGCCCTCTAATCCTTCATTCAATCTTACACCGGTGGAACTTGTAGGAAGTACTGCATTTACACATCAGCCAAGTAATCAAATGTATTTCCTAAGATTCCTCGATGCTCCTCTCAAAAATGAATCGTGGTCTGTCATTCCTTCGCAAAAAAAATCCATTCCAGGCAGCCGAGGAGGACCGATGGCGTCGCGAGCTCGCGAACAGGCCCGTGCCCCCACTCAGGTATTACTTCAATTTTCTATTTAGACCTTCAATTGGGTACGGAAGATACATGTAATTGACTAGCACTGCGGATTATCAATAATGAATCATCACTCCTTCAGATCTCACTCTTCCATCGGGGATGCGTACGGGGCACGCCGGCGATGGGGCCAGTCACAGGAGGAGGAACGACCCATGGTATGAATTTATAGTTTTACTGTTCAACAATGAGCTTGATTAGTTGGGGTTTCAATGTCTGACGGGAAAAAATCGTTATCATAAATGATCGTACGGTTTTGAAAAACATCTGAAACACAGCTGAGCTGTATGATATTGAACTAAAACAACAGATATTAAGAAGCATAGACGAGAATGAATGTAGCCTGCAATGCAATGTCTATAACAGGCGATCGATCAATACCGCAAGGCCACCTCCACCGGCATATTTCTCACTTTATTATTTATAAAACTCCTTAGAAAGCTCGTAAAGAAGCGGTCGAAGCGCGAAAGAATTAGTGAATGTAATGAATGAACCCATGAACACAATCACTGTTGTAGGTGATCGATCAATCCCGCAAGGTCACCTCGACCGGCAGCCAGTTCGGGTCGATGAGAAGGAAGCCGCGCTATGGATCGTATAGGACGCTGGCGGATGATTATAAGTGAGATTTTGTCTCTTGGATTCCTTTGAAAATCTGTCCCTTTCTTTCTCTCTATCCTCTGACTTATCAACTGGAAGTATTTTTTTCAGTCTTTCACACAATATTTAATGTGATTGTCTTTCGCCCGAGGGATCAAAGATCAAAGACCACCCAATTGCAGCAGTGACATGGACGATCTGTGCGATCCCGATTTCTACTTCAAGGAGCAGGCTACGGTAACGATTTCTCATTGGCTCACAAATTGATTTTTTTTTCAGAAAGTTCAGCAGAACAAAATTGAACATTCACAACCAATTCAGCGTTTGCCCATTGAGTGAAACAAAGTCATGTGCCTTTCTGCTCTCAGTTCGTTCTCCCTTTAGGTTATCTCTTATCGTTAGGATTGTCTCCACTTTTTGGCAAATCAATGGAATCAGCAAATCAGTGCACTAAACTCAAGATTACACCGTGAGAAAACAAATAGCGAGTGATAATCCATCCCTTGCAGCAGCAGCAACCCTACCGCTCGCAGTCGACCGTCCCTTACGGAGCGAAGAGTGCGGAGCTGCCGAGAAAGCAGTTTGGAAGGGCGAGGAATGAGTGAGTTGCGAATTGTAGGAGTTTGTTTGCTAGGTTTCAAGGACTAGACATCCAATTCTCGTGAATCAACTCCTAACAACTGGAAGTGTCTCTGACTTCCGGAGGAAGGAAGAGGCGCGTCTTTATTTGGTCATTCACAACAAAAGAGCCGGACCAACCAGAGTTTCGCTCACATTTCACTCTGGTCCGCTTGTTTTTCTGGCTCCACACCACAATTTTCGCACCCATTGCTTTTGAATAGGTTTCGCAGACCATTCATGGGTGCATCGAATCGCCAATAGTTGATGCAGAAGGCATATTCAGAATAACAACTCCAAAAAAATGTTTAGAATCGTTCATATCATTCAACGCCGAGTCCCTCGAGCCCCTGCTGGTTTTTTAAGTGCAAATAACTGCGTTCTTTTTATCATGTTCCCTGATGCTAACTATCTGATTTCAAGAGGAACCATCTGTTTCATTATTCCTTTGATCATTGCAGCGCCGAGCCCCTCGAGGACCTTCTCGCCTACAACCAGTCCTCCGTAGCCCGCCCGATGCCCGCCTCCTCCCTGCTGGATCTGAATGAGGACAGGGACAACTTCAGGTTCGTTGATGGCTCATCATTACAGCTAGAAATGTGAATTCAATATACAGAAACAGACGCAGAGCGTCAATTGACGCACTTTTCGCTGTTCGTGGAAGGTTTCCTCTTTCATAAGGAAATATTTCAGACAACGCAACTGCCGCAGCGTCTCCCATGCACCGCCCAAGCAGTATGTTTGATCTTTGATTCCCCAACTCGAGACTAGAGTCTAGTCTCGATAGCACGAAATCATGCAATCACACAGTTGTGCACTCACTGGCACTATCCTGTTTGAATCCCCGGGACCTGGTGGTGGTATCAGCACTTCTAATTATTCTCAAATCTAACAATTCCCGCAGGACCTACAAGGAGAAGATGAACTCTCCCTTCTTCCGGTATTAACTAATTAGCAATCATCTTATTAGCAGAACTCTTAATTAGCTAATTAACCTACTGCTTCGTAACAATAGCGAATGCATAACTCTAGACCAGCTCGCCTCACCGCACCTCCAAGCTTTTTGTGTTGATTTGGTCCATCATTTTCAAAAATAAAAAAAATATTAAAATTTCAGGGACCGCAAGCTGTTCGCTGAGCCCTACGACGCTCTCACTCAAGCCGCACCGACTGAGGATTGGCTGGATACGAAGCTCAAGAAGCTCAGGTTTGTTGTTGATCTCAATTGATCTTTGATCTTTGATCTCTCCTCAGATCGAAGCGCGGCAACGATCCGGAGCTCGTGCAGCGCAAGAAGCAGGAGCGCATGCTGCTCGAGGTGATTCTCGAATTCAATTATTTGAATTCCCGCCAGAATATCAAAATTCATGAAAAATTGGTCATTTTCTGCAGGAGCTGAAGAACGCTCATGATGATCGTGAAGCTGCGCGCGGCAGAAGAGAACTCGACTACAGCGTTGAGGGTGAGTTGATAATCTATAATCTTTGGTCATTGATCTTTAATCTCTGATCTCTCGCAGGAGTCGGCTCTCGCCAGGACCCGATCGATCCGCTCGCTGACTACCGCAGGGAGGAGGAAAGGCTACGGTAGGATTTGAATTTATGAATTCGCGCGTAAACTCAAATAAATTTGAAAAATGGTCGATTTCGTGCAGGAACACGAACAGTCCGTTCGATCTCGACTCATCGAGACGCACGCCTAAGCCACTTCGGTCCAAGCCGCCCACTCCGCCTCCGAGGTTTGTAGTTTGCAGTTTGATCTTTGATCTCTGTAGTTTGATCTTTGATCTTTGATCTCTGCAGGGAGCGGTCCCGCTCGCCCACCTCTCGCATCAACACGCCGAGCGTCGATGTAAGTTGATCTTTGATCTATGATGGCCCGAACTCGAAACTAGAGTCTAGTCCCTATTGCAGCACACTGCAAACGGCGGTTATGGCACCTACGGAGGTTACGGTAACGGCCGCTCCTCTTCCGCCGAATACGGTAGACAGCCGGAGTACGGTAGCAATGGACGGCATCAGAATACGGTAGCCAATGGGTACGGTAGGAGAGAAGAGGAGGAGGAGTACGATGGAGAGTTCTCCACATTGAGGAGTATCATGCAGGTGGGGACGATTGGGAATTGGGTTTTTTTTCAATTTTAGTTGAATATTCTATTTTTTCAACGATCGAGCAGATATGCATTGATAGGCCAACAAAGTGTGCGAACAAATGAATCGTGTGAAACCTATTCCGCTCACTCTCGAAATGGCGAATGATCTTCTTTTTGCGTTGTTCAAGCCGCATCAGACATGATTCATTTTGCAGCCGCAGCAGCACGCCCGACCCGACAGTCGTCCGATTCTCAAGCAGAGCACGGTTCGTGATCTTTGGTCTTTGATCTCCCAGACTCTAATTTGATCTTTGATCTCTTGCAGCCGAGCCGTGCCGGCTACAACACGCTGGACTTCTCGCAGCGCTCGCACACGCCGACGCACTTCCTCTCCGGACAGGTATCAACTACCGTAACCCGCAATTTCCGTGCGGGACCCATCTCGATTAAAATATTTAATCAATAATCCAGGAACGCGTCGCGAACGCCATCCTGCGCGCCGAGACGCCCACGCAGCAGTTCAACCAGTACTACCCCGCGCACACGCTGGTGAGCGATTCGTCGACCTGCTTAGATGCACTTGCATGCACACGCAATGCAAAAGTGTCGTGATTTCTCGTGAATTGGTAAACGTCGCCCTGCACCATGCACACCACGCAGGACCGCGCGGAGACGCCGTCGTACGCGTCGCAGACGCTGCCTATGCAGCACTCGCAGCCGATGCAGCAGCAGCAGCAGCAGCAGCAGTACAACAACAACGACTGGTCGCAGGCATCGGGAGGGGGAGGATACACTGTATGATCCTCTTCTTTGGTTCAGCACCGTAGATCAATTAGAGATAGATGTCGTTCGTGGTTCGGTTTCGTACTCATTTTTGTTGTAAAACCCCACATTTTCGCTTCAAAGAGTCTAGAGATGGTGAGCTAAGGAAGATGTCATCATCACTAGCTAATCCTTCCTCCAGGACCGCTCCGAGACCCCGGCCTTCCCTCTCTCGATGCGCGAGACGCCACTGCCTTTCCATCCGCTGCTCTACGCCAGCCAGAACAACCTTACTGGTGAGAGTGGTTGATCTTTGATCTTTGTTTCTTTTACGAGAGGACAATATAGGACCATTGAATGCTTTATCAGTATCATATACAAGTGGATCTTGTGAAACTCAACTTGAATGAGAGATGAATGAGAGTTTCATTCGACATTTGATCTTTCAGGCAATGGCGGTCCACCGGGCTACTCGCAGACGCTCAACTACAGGTTTGTTCATGGTTGATCTTTGACATTTGATCTTTGATCTCTGATCTCTAATCTCCGCCCCCTCAGATCGGCCTCTCCTCGGTCGCAGTACTACGGCGCGGGCGGAGGAGGAGGCATGAGTAGGCGGTCGTCGATGAACTCGATCGGTGAGCGTGTGGAGGCCGCCGATTACTAGATGGGCACACGCAATGCAAAAAGCTCCAGTTTTGGAGTGGGCGACGATTACCAATTGCGTGGTGTGGGGTGTTTGTCTTTGCTTCGAGACGACGACGTTGATTCATCCCCTTGAGAGGATTTATCGTGAAGGAGAAGGAGAAAATGAGGAAGAGATTACTGGGTCGAGTGTTGGGTTGAGTGGATCTCGATGTGTTTGATTATTGAATTTTTTTGGCAAGCAATCCTGAGGCTGATATTGACAAGCGTTGCTGCGTTAGAGAGATAAGAATCTCGTGAAGCCTAATCTACATCCAAAATTGAAATGAAATGGATAGAATCGAAGATTCCTTCTAACAATGATCAGCAAATATGAGCATCTGATAAATGTGGACGAGAGTTCCTCAACACTTCCAAAGAACTCTTGATCAAGCAAGCATTCCATTGACTTCCGGCTCTGAACTTTTTATTGTTAGATTCCGTTATCAATAGCTCTTCCTCTCCCGGATCAGTGTAGGCGACGTTTACCAGCGCGTTGTGTGCGGTGTGGGAAACGTCGGCGTCTCGCTTTCACACACGATCTTACACAAACACGACGGTGAGATGACACGGATACAATGTCTGAGAGAGGCGCCTATTGTACCTTCCAACTCTCCTTTCGTGCTGATTCCACTTTCCTGCCTTTCGAGAATGCTACAACTCTGTGTAAACGGATGGTTTTCGCTCTTCTCCCACTTACATTTCAATCCTTCCCAGTTTTCTCGCTTGAAACGAACTCCATTGATCTAGTTCCACCTGTGTTATTGGCACTTGGGATCAGCCCACCTCTAGCTCTTTGTCTCTACTTGAGGTACCTGGTTCCGAATATGTTTCCTGGTGTAGATCCCCATCTATCCCTTGCTCTCATTTTATATAGAGTCTCAGAATAGGGTACCCGGATCACCCGATCTCATCTACCCTCTATCCCTCCCCTCAAGCTTGTCAAGCTCATTGTTGTGATCACCCTCTCTAGCTCTGTTGTTCATCATGCTAACACTAGATTGTTATTGATATTTACCTCTTGAGCCTCGAGCTCTCTCCAATCCCCCTGATCTCTCGCCTGTCTGCATCCTCTTGAGCTTGTCATTCACATGCAGAAGCGAGGTTACTCTTGCCAGCCTTGTCCGATACTGTTCCAGCATTTCCTATTGTTCGTGTCAAATACAGGTCAAGAAGAAGCTTGAGAGTTGGAAAATGAGTGTTTCATTCATTTGGTTCACCCAGATTCCAATAGGGTGAATCACTCTCATTACTCATTCACTCTTCTCACTATCTGTCGGCTCCCGTTTCCATCATTTGATCCTCGTCTCATTACCCCAATGTCTCCAAAGGCTAATTATTCGTGGCCATCACTGTCACCAATGGATCCATTTCTTCTTCGCTCCTTTATTCGCTCCCATACTTTATTCTTCTGTTCGATTGACGGGTGTGAATTGCGGTAGTCTTTACTGTCTAGAAGAAGGAAGACAGGGTTACGGCCCAGTCTCTCAATTTCTTCTGCTCTCTCGTCGGCCAGATAGCCCCCGGAGGAAGAAAGGAAGTGAATTTGGAATGGTCGGTAGTAATTTGTTATGGGACGGCGGTGCCGCCTGGTCTATTGTCTTGTCAGCACTGACCTATCTCTCCATTGTTCCCTCTCTCACGTCCTGTCTGACCGGCGAGAGAGCACGGGAAACCGAGAGAGTCGACTCCCAGGGGCCAGTGGAGGCCAAAACCAGCCGGTACTGTCTAATCCCTTCTTTACTCTGCGGAAGAATGGTTCACTCTCTTCCGTACCCATTATCCCTAACTGGCCAGTCCACTGACCGTTTAGGGATGTGGTCCACTCCCTTTCCCATTACGCGCTAAACCCCCGCTGGTGATGACAAGTTCCCTATCCGGTATGGACGCGTTGTTTCTCCATGGAAGGTCATAGAAGACGAGAGAGCAGGGAAAGAGGAGAGAGTTGGACGACAAATCGCCGCCGCTTGTGCATTGTTGCCCTTTCTTGGTTGTTGTCAGGCTGAGTCATCGCCGTGTATTTCCCGCATCTGCAATCCTCCTTCTTTTGTGGTGCGTAGTTTTTTTCCTCTTCGTCTTGCACCATGCTCTTCTTTTTTCGATTGACAAAGACTTTTGGTAGTCACAATACAGAATTCTCCACGTTTCTGTTGCTTCTAACTTTCACTGAAATATCGGCATTGTTTGCGTCTTTCTTGAACCCTTAGAACTCCTTTTCCTCTCCGTTTCAACTTGATTAGATTTCTCGAACTGGAGGCAATTTCAATGCAGTTCTGAGTAGGTTGCCGAATGCGGAACGGCCTTATCCATTCCGAATGCGAAAGAGACACTAGACTCTTTCCCAGTTGCCTTATAGCCTAGCCTTTCGCCCAATACGAGTCACCCTCGCTTTCCGAATTCTGCGATTCTGAGAATAGTGCTCCTTCCTCTTCCTCCACCACCGGAGAGCAGGGCGGATTACATTAGGCAGTACAGTAAACAGGGCGCAAGAATGGCCTAACTCTCTCAGGATTACTCGCTTTCGAAGGTTAGACGGAGCGAGAGAGCGTACGGAATCGAGAGAGCTGAGAATGGGCGAACTTTGAGAGGAAGAAGGAGTGGGGTTCGCAATAAGATTGAGTGGACGGAAATCCGCCCTCTCCTCTCAGAACCACACTCTTCTCCTTCTTTCTTCGCCCATTCGTTCCTTTTTTTCGCCCCTTGAACTTCGGCCTTCATTTTGCTCCTTTACTGAAGTTTCCACACCGTACGCTATTAGTAGTTATCTTTGGGCTCTCATCCTATCGTAGGATGGAAACCCTAAGATAACTTCTACTCATATTTTTGCAAGTCGCTCCTCTGCTAGTGAAAGCCTTCGCCGCCTCCTAAGATGCTTTCGCACAAAAAGAGAGGTTGACTTGACTAACTAAACAAGGCCCTACTCACTTCACGTAAGCTCCTCTCTGGGCAAAAACATGGTCGGAAATGACTGAGTGCCTCATTATTCGTGTTCAGTGTTTACATGAAGGGAGGCTACTGTAGTTGACACCTCCTCACAGAGGCTTTCGCAAGCTTTGACATAATTGAGTACTTTTCTCACGCGACCGGCGCTTTGTCCGGCAACTAGCAGGCGAGAGAGCATGGGAACCGGAGAGAGTCCGGCCACGGCTTTGTCTGTAGGAAGAAAGGCAGCTGTTAGTGGATGAACTGACTTCCCTCTCTACCCGATTAGAGAGCGACGGAAAGTGAGAGAGAAACAGTCAGACAGGGCGAGAGAGCACGCGGAATCGAGAGAGACGAGCAGACAATCTTCTGGAATGGACCTTATTCACAGTCCACTGAGTTGCTCATCTCTTTCTTCCCTTCCTTCCTTCCCCACCTCCTTTTTTCCTTCTCCCCCGATTCCTCTCTCTAAACACAGAAGCTTCTTCTTCTTTGTCGTTCCTTTCTTCTCCCTCCCCATTCTCCTCCCCAAAATTTCCAATCGCTCCCCGCCATTTTTCATCGTCCTTTTCATCCTTCCTTCCTTTCATGCTCGAATAGAGGAAAGAACCCCCCACTCATCAGATAGAGTAGACCATGACCTTTCACTACCCTCTGTGAAGTTTCTTCCCCAGAGACCCGTAAACGTTTCATTCGCGCCACTTTTTTCTTGCCTATCTCTATATCCCCAGTGAACTGGCCTCGGGGGATTGGGGAGTAGGGGGTAGAGAGTGAGAAGAGGAGGAGGAGGAGTAGGCTCTAAGTCTCTTCGACCCCTCTCCTCTCCCCTCTCTTTCTTACAACGCCTCGCCTTTCACCTTTGTCCTCTCTCTCGTTTCGCCCCTCTTCTCGTCGTGTATCAATAACTTCTGAAGGCATCGCAGCGGACACCGAAGGCGCGTCAGCATGTCAGCGACGTTCGTGGGCGCGCGAGAGGCGTCCGCCTCTCTCGCGTCAAGCGAGAGCAGCTCGACCTGCTCCTCCTCCTCGTCGTCCCCCACCACTTCCTCGCGACGCTCCATTGTCGCGTCGCCGATCTTCGGGCGCCGCGAGGCGCCGAAGGCTCCGGCGCCCGCTGCAGTCGAGCGGCCCGCCTCAACCGAGTCCGAGGCGTCCTCTTCGAAGGAAAATCAACAGCAGCCGGCGGCTGCAGCTGCAGCCAAACCTGCAGCAGCAGCGAAAAGCCCGACCAACAGCAGTAGTAACGGCGGCATAGTGCGACCCAGTGAGTTTTATTGGACAATTTCATGTTCTCGATCACTTTCCACTCGTTTTCTCCCCCATTCGCGCTCTCGATCTCGATCTGGGTTTACAACCACTCTCTTGATCTCGCTCGGCCCTCACTTCCTCGATATTCGAAAACAATTGGTGGGGTGTAGTGGTGTGACGCAAGCGGTGTGATCTCCGAAACGTCGTCGTGTGGCAAAAAGACGCGATTCGCGAGTTGAGCGTT
>LS508173.1:9923-28684 GCA_900490845.1 Pristionchus japonicus | reverse complement strand
CCAATTTCCTAACTATAGAATTTTTTAATAAATATTCTGTCGTGTGAAATCGATAGTGCAACCCACGAGCTCCTCGCCGTTACTTGGTTTTCTCCTAAATTTCACTCCTCGAGCAACGCATTCGCTTAGGACCGCCTGGGACCGTCCCCGACCGGCCGGGACGGATTGTTTTCACTAGGGAAACAACCAGGACTGTAGAAGAGCATTGCACGTCTCACTTGCGAAGCATAATGTACAGCTGCAAGGATCTTACGCTTGAGGTAACAAATTTTTCGTCCGGTGACACGGTTGAGAACATTACAATGAGCAAATCTAATCTGTGGCTCAGACATTTACCGCTCAAATTGTATTTAGGTGGCACATTAAGGCATCTTCTTGGCAAAATATTGAAGCCTATTAAAAACCTGCTGCAACTTCTCATTGCAGCTCTACGGACGGCATGACATATTCTCTGATGAATTCAAGCATTTCCAAGATGACTTCGTCACATTTATCCACATCATGCGACACGATCCTCGATCCACTCCGAACGGTGTCTGCATATTCTTTCACAAGAGTGATGAGCAACCGAATCAAGAGAAGAAACTGATGTTGAACCATCTATATTCCGTAAATTTGTCATACTGATAAAGAAAATTCTTGTTGCTGAATCTTTACCGATTGTAACTCGAAACATTTCAAATGTTGTTCAACTCCCATCCGTGCCAGTTTACATTAGGGAAACATCAATTCAACTTGAATATTTCTATTCTGATGTAAAACTGCCAATTCATACTGGTGTAGAAACATTGTAGTATTGATAGAAAAGAGAGATGAGAGCGGGCGAGAAAATGCTATCACCATCACACCGAGATGAGTCACTTGATCAATCGTCGCTTCTTCGCGAGTGTTGTCGTGTTGTGCCCATACGCCTTGTTTCGTGTTCATTTTTATTCACATTTTTGTTGTATTTTTAGAATGTCTCAAAACGAAGTGGACGATCTCGCTGCAGGAATGGACAGGCTTGGCCTGGTATTTTCGTATTTTCATACGTTTGAAATTCATTTTTACTCCAGAAGTCCTTCCTGGATCTTCCCGACGAAATTATCGTTGAAATCTTCGAGTTTCTCGACCTTCCTTCGCGTCTGAAACTTCGTGTCAACAAGCGATTGAATATGCTTCAACATTCAGTAAAGAATGACCTGGAAGAAATTGAAGTCAATGTAAGTGACATTCGCCTTTTTTTCTCGAAAAATACCCAGAATCTCAGTTGAATTCGCAAGAAAGCGAGATAATTGTTACTCCGATGCCTGAATTTGCCTATCCACGACCTCTTGAATTGGGCCAATTGGAGCAGGCCGTACTTCGATTGACCTCCAACTGCTCAGTCTCGAGAATTTCGATCGGAATCGCAGATTTTGGCTTGAATGAGGTAACTTTCATTCTTTTTATTTACGAATTGAACTATTTCAGCAATACGACCGAATCATCGGCGCTCTGTTCAATGTCGAAGCTGATTGTCTATGTATGTATCCTTGGGCAAGCGAATTCGAGAAAATAATTATCAAAATTGATAAATATTCTTCAGAGAGGCGGAGTCTTTATCACTCCTCACGTGAACCTTCCCAATCCTCTCGACTTTGCCACAAGATTCCGAGATATTTCACTTGATGTCATCGTCGATTCAATCACCGTTGAGGATTTGATTGCGCTTCGCAAGGTTTGATTTCATTCAAAAGTGCTTTGTTTGGAATCATTATTTTCCCCTATTTCGAAGTATTCTAAATAATTTTTGATTTTTTCAGCTCATGGTGGACGGCAAATGCAAGTTGGAGTGGTTCGATGTTGAAGTCGCAACAGAAATTAGGAAGTCATTCCTCAAAGAGTGCTTCGGGGTCGCGATCGAGGAGCGAAGACTGTATGGCGAACCCTATTGGAGGAGCATCGTGTATCGGTGCGAGGAGGAGGGCGTTGATGTAAGCACTGAGTTGTGAACGTTCTAATTCAGCGTCGTTTGTGATGCATTGCTTCAAAATTTCTGAACTTTGATCAGTGAATGAGCAAATATTCTTAGAAAAAAAATGAATTGCAAATTCCATGGCCATTTCAGCTCTACGAAAAGCACGATGCCATCAACGACGAACTGAAATCCTTCGAAGGAGGACTCGTGACCACCATTAACTTGGATAGAAGCTACGAGAATGCCCCCAATTGCGGGATCGTGTTCAGGAAGTGTGAGCAGCAACCTGTAATCGGGACCAAGTTGAAGTTCAATCATTGGTCCGTGTCGGGAGACAATGACTGATCTTCTCTTCCGTCATCATCTATGTATTCGTTTTCCCATCTTTGAATGATAAAAAGAGAATCAAAGACCAAGTTCAAGCACAGAACCAAACAGAAACAACCAACGGCAACTAATAACAGTACAAATTGATGAAGTAATCGCTAACAGTTGGCAACCATTCCCCATTTGAATATCGAGAATTGACAGACGAGTGAGCCGCACATGAAGAGGGCGTTCTCCCTCTTCCCTCTCTCGCACTCTCCCTCATTCTTCGTTTCTGCAGTCGAGCCGGGTGGTCGCCAGCGGCTGAGCACACAACAGGTATCCCCTCCCATACCTTTCCTCGTCTACCGTACCACTCCTTTCTACCGTATCCCATGACTGCTACCGTACCTCTACGTACCGTAATCGTTGCAGGAATGGCACGACCTCCCGTGACTCGACAGCGATGGGAACTGTCCCATGATGATCTCTCGACGACGAAGTTGTTGGGAATAGGGGCACACGGAGAGGTTGGTCGACGATTGTCAATTCGCGACACTGTCGATTTTCCGACAGGCGACGTTTCCTAATGCGCACACCACATCTCAGATGCATGCCGGAGTGTGGCGGACGAATGGGAAGAGAGGAGATGTCAATGTTGCCATCAGACTGGCCAATCTGGGCAATCTGACCAAGGAGCAGATCAGGGAGATCTTCAGAGAGGTGAGACTCCGCCTCCTCTCGCAACTCCACCCCCTTTCTCGAAACTCCGCCCCCTTTTCAAGCTCCGCCCCCTTTTCAAGCTTCGCCTCTCGAAGCTCCGCCCACTGAGAGCATCCACTCAGGCTCGATTGATGCGCATCTTCGAGTGCGACTACGTCCTCCGTCTGTGGGGAGTGGCCGCTGCTCGCGACCCACTGATGATCGCGATGGAATTGGTGCGTTTGAGTGGCGACGATTACCAATCGAACGCTCCCTGTCCAAAAAATGACTGGCGACGTTTCCTAATCAACCACACGCAGGCCTCGGATGGCCCCCTCAATTCATATCTCGAGAAGAACCAAGTGGACGAGACTCAGAAGGCCGTCATGTGTCTGCAGGTAGGTGGTGTGGTGTAGGGAAGGCGACGTTTCCCCAGACTACGGTAACCATAAACAATTAAGTCGAGCTGGGGCATCGAGTATCTCCACTCGAAGAACATCATCCATAGAGACATCGCAGCAAGAAACTGTATGTATGGGGACGGAAAGGTATACGGTAGTCATGAATCTGACCCAGTGCCAATTACCGTTTGCTCAGGTCAAGATCAGTGACTTCGGAATGTCCCGTGAGGGCCCGATATATCATACGGATCCGAAGAGACGACTGCCCATTCGATGGTTGGCTCCTGAGACGATGCGTGTACAGACGTACACGTTCAAGACCGACGTTTACTCGTACGGTAAGTGTGGTGTGTGGTGTGCTCGATGGTGCATCGGGTGCATTGAAGAGGTCGATGGTTCCCATTGCAGGTATCATGTGCTGGGAAATCTACCACAACGGCAAGGAACCCTTCCCCGGACTGACTCCAGCTGAGGTATACGGTGGATGGCTTTCGATCGATTACCGTAAACCTTTCATGTGGCCAAACACGTACTCGCGGGCAAACGAATGGAGTTCGAGGTCAACATCAACCCCGACATCAAGATGATCATCTGTGTAAGTGAAGAAAGATCAAAGATCGATTTACCGCATCCATTCAGAACGAAACGTGGGTTGATGACCCCAACTCCCGTCTGACCCAAGATCAGGTGCAGTAATCGATGGATTACGGTAGAAATCAAAGATCAAGTTCAGATTAGTCGCAAGCTCGAGCTCATCCAGGGCACGCCGAGGCCGGACTTCGAAGCGGAGGTACTGCAATCAATCAATAATATAAATCAATATTCCTGCTCCCTGAATATCGATTGATGGTTCCCTTCTTCAGGCAAGGAAGAGAAGAGAAGCAGATGAATCCGAGGAGCGCGAGAGAGCCTCCAGCCAGTCGAAAACGGTGAGATACTGTAGGAGTACTGTAGCTCCTATCGATTGATCTATCATCGATCGATCTACAATATCCGTCTTCCTCTTCAGAAGTCGTCGAATGCGACGTCCGCGAGCGATGGAGGAATCTCTGGATAAGGAAAGAAGAAGGATAAGAATGAGAAGTAGACGGCAGGAGAAGGTCCTTTACCGTAATCCCAATTATATCGATATTTACATGTCCGATAAATTACAAACGTATTGTTCAAGCGCCTGATCGACAACAGAAAGAGAACTTTATTCGAGACACGATAATTCCTTCCCTTCCTTTCCCCATCTTCCCTTCTCAATCAGTCGGACGCAGAGTAGAGTCGATCGAAATTGATCCGAGTGCTGAGGTTGCTGAAATGGATTTTTGCCCTTTATTATTTGATCTCTAGAGAATACTGTTTGAATTACCCAATTCGCTAAGATGCAACCGATAGCTACTCTAATTTTGAACTATGATCCTCGCCTCGAATTGTCCCATTCTCTTTACGATCTGATCTTCGATCTCGCTCCCACTCACCCAAACACGACGTGCGGTATGGCTGCAGGGAGAGGCTGCCAGTGAGTGGCCTGGCGACGGAAGAGAATAGAGCCGCAGTAGGGCACGCGGTCTCCTGAGGGAGATAGATCAAGGATCAAAGACCAAAGATCAACGTTCAGCGATCAATTAAATGACTATCGACTCTTAGAAAGTGGTAAAGACTGATCTTTGATCTTTTATCTATGACAACAACTCTCGGCAAGTCCGTTTGCTAACTTTCCATGGTCTTCGATCTGTCAGGACTCCCTTCATACCGATCAATTCTGGAGATATGAAGGCAGTGATCAGAAAGTTCAAGGATCAAAAAGTTCAAAGATCAGAGATCAGAAAAGATCGTACCGACTCTCTGCAAGTCGTAGAGGCTAGGCTCGCGGGGCTCGGCCCTCAGCATTCCCGCGGCGCGGAACACGGTGGTCGCGTGGCCCACGATCTAAATTGATCAATTTTTCGGTAAATGACCAGAACCGGGAAATAGCGCAACGAACCAGAACCGTGAGTGGCTTGGCGGAGGCAGGCTCGGTCTTGCCGGCGATGGTTTGCAGGACTTCTTTGATGCGCTCGTAGTACTCTTTCGCCTTCTCTGAGGGAGCGAAGAGCTGCAACGATGAAACGTTGATCTTTGATCTTTCCGTTTCAATCATTTTTGGTAGAAAAGTTCTGCACGACTAGACTATCAATCAATAGAGGGTGGTCATAGCTGCTTAACGCGACTAAGAACGTGCAATTTGATTCAGTTTGAGCTTTGTGTTTCCTCTTCCACGCTGTTTGGCCGCGCGCCCTGTCCACAGAAAGGGGCGGAGCTTGCGGCCCCTACGAATAGCAGAACTAACCAGCTCGAGGGTCAGCATCGGCGCGTAGTCCTCATCAACATCGAATTGAGCCCTGGAGAGGGAACATTTGAATTTTAATTAAAATAAATTTATTGATTTTCATTCAATTGAAATAATGGTATAAATAATGGGAAAAAACAAGCCTCTGTGCTGCGGTCGCCAGTGGTGGGCAAGTACGGTAGGCGTGAGGGTTCTCTAGCAGGGCTGCAATCGATTGTTTAGGCCTACCGTATCACCTACGTAGACTTCAGTAAAGTTCAAAGATGAGAAGAAACGCTGACCCGGCTCGACTCTCAACCTTGCTGTACTCCCACTCATCCGTTTGACAGCGTCTGCCGTCTGGAGGCAGCGAAGGGAGGGAGAGACGTAGATCACGTCTGAATGAAGGGAAGAGATCAAAGATCAAAGATCGCTCACCAGCCACTCTCTGTCTGAGATGCAGGCCGACCATCTCCGCCAGCACGAGTCCATTGCGAGTGATGGGAGTGTCGAGCGAGTAGTCAGACAGGGGCCGATCGATCGGGAGAGAGACCGGCTGGAATACGGTAGATTATGGATACGGTAGTGATACGGTACGGAAGTAGTCAGGAGGGTACTGTAGAGTTTACCATGTTGTTGTCGTAAGGCGTGTACCGTCCTTGCTTGTTCGAGAGGCCAACCCAGTTCTGAACATCAATCGATAGTTGAAGATACAGTCGATTACGGTAACCTTGAACGAGTGGTCGACGCGCTCCGAGTGTCTCATCACACATATCTCGGACGGAAGTGATCCCGAACTGAAGTGTTTTGACTGACAGAAGTGAGTCTTTAGCGCGCTTCTCTGTCGATAATAGAACATGATAGACGACTCTGATCACACGCAATATCTCATTTATAGTGCATCGAAAAATGGGATAAAAGTGAAGATAAATACCCAAGATCGGGGTCGCTCTGCACAGTAGCTGCCATCGAAGAGTTGGCTGGAAATGGATCAATGATTGGTAGGTAGTGAGAAAGTGGGAGTACGTCGATAAGGGACAAGCGAACGGCTAAGTGAGCGAGTGTGATTAATGATGGAATAGGCAATTGGGTTATCCCTCAATTTGCATGCGTTTGCCAATGTCGGCAGTAGAAGAGACCTCTCTCGCCTGTGCAAATTGAGGGGCGAGCGAGACCCTTTTGAGTTATGGAAATAAGTTTGGGCATTTGGCGATTAACAGAGGGAAGAACGACGGACTTGAAAATACCGTATTCGACCACTTGCGGGGAGGGAAAAGGTCGAGAATGAGGAGAGGAAGTGAACGAAGACGAAATTGAGGTGAGGGATCGAAGTTCTCTCTTTTTTTTCTACTGTGAGTTCTCCTCAAATGAGAGACCATCCCATGTAACGATCGAATTTTTTTTCACGCACAACTTCAACAACAGAGAAAGAACTTTATCAAGATTAGACCACGATTCATTTTATCCATCATCATCCCTTCTCGATCAATCGGATGCTCCGTAGAGCCGGTCGAAATTGATTCGAGTGCTGAGGTTGCTGAAATAGAGATTTAATCGGAAAGTAGTACTTGATCTTTGATCTTTGATCTCTCTCCCACTCATACGAAAATCAAGGGATGCGTTATGGCACCGAGCATGTGGTGGTCAGTAGGCTGGCAAAAACGGATTGCGGATATCCGCGCTTGTTTACCACTTCCTGCGGATGACCCGCGCGAGACTCGTTTACAGCCTCACTCTCTGCGGGTCATCCGCTTTACGACTAGGGCTGGCAAATGAAGAGAAAAGAGGAGAATGAAGAGGAGATTTATTCTCCCCTCTCATTCTCTCTTCATGAAGAGTGACCCGGTCGGTCTCGCTCTTCATGAAGAGCAGCTTTCTCAATATTAGCTCAAAGTCGAGAATGGAGCAATATTTTTTTTGAAACTTTGGTTATTGCTACGGAAAGTACCTACCCCTAGGGTAACAAAGGATTACTGTAATTTCGGTACTGTAAAGGCGCTCTTTCACACATATGAGAAGTAAATACGCTTCAATGCGGTAACATCGCGCTTATGATTTGTGTTGAGTGCTTTCGTGTGGTCATTAGCAAATAGCAAAACAAGAGTTATAATGTCTTGATGGTACTGGACAGGCGTATTTGACCTGTGATAACCGTTCATAGTGCGTGTTGTTAGAAGACACCGTTGGCGGTCTACCCTTTAGGCAAAGCTGTGAAATGGGCCTGAATCTCACAATTACATAATCAATTTTCGATAAATAAGCAACCACACATGCGAGGAAGTAGATAGAAAAGAAATACACCTGGGGGAGTAACGATAATCCAACCACTAGGCTACTAGAACTAATAAACTGTCAAATCGAAGGATCTGTCTAAAATCTGATAAAATAACCAAAGGATATGTGCCCTGGTATCCCAAATATGGATTGTTAGTGTAAGAAAACCACGACAATACAAGTATCAACACAAATAGGATAGATCTTGAAAGGGAAGAGATCGTTGTAGTGTAAGGGGAGCAATTCTTAGACTGTTAACAAAGACGTATGTAATGCCTGTGTTGGAATTATCAAGCTCAAATATACACGTGGTGAAAAAATTGGATCAAAAACGGTCGATTTTGAGCCTATTCTTCATGAAGAGTATCTCACTCTTCATGAAGAGTTACCGTATCATTCTCATTCTTCACGAAGAATGACGCCGGGTCGCGCGCCTTTGTGAGAGGGAATGAAGAGACAAATCTCACTCTTCATCTGCCAGCCCTATTTACGACCCTTGACCCGCACTCGACCCGCTTTTCGCGGGTCGAGCGCGGGTCGAATGCGGGTCGAGACGGTTTCTCGGCTCTCAACGGTTCAAATATCGTGTTTTTTGTATCACTGAACTCAGCTTCGGCTGCTCTATCAGAAAATTATCCATTTGTATGAAAAGGGGGAAGATCTATTTTTGATGAGGAAATGGGGGGGAATGGAGAAGCATCAGAGGGAAGAAGTGGTGATAAACGCGAGAAAATAGTCAATATTCACTTTTTTATGCCAAGTTCATGTCATATCGATTGTGCTAGTCGATCTGAATGCAATAATATGCCGATTATCTCATTAAGTCCTCTCAGAGCTGAGAAAATCCTCTCGACCCGCGCCGACCCGCGCTCGACCCGCGCAAATGCGGGTCATCCGCGAGAGAGGGGGCAATAAAACGAGAGAGCGCAGATATCCGCGCGACCCGCATCTGACCCGCGAGAGATCGGAAACAGCGAGACCCGCGCTCCGTTTTCGCCACCCTAGTGGTCAGTACTTTCAGGTCTTCGCTCTTTGATCTTTGATCTCCTTTCCACTCACCCGAGCACGACCGGCTTGATTGTGTCTGGGAGTGGCTGCCAGTGCGTGGATTGACGACGGAAGAGCAGGGAACCGCAGTATGGCACACGGCTGCCTGAGAGAGATCAGAGATCAAAGATCAAAGATCAGCTGCGCAGTACTAATTCTGTGCAGATCATTCTGCGACGGCTCTCGCGGAGTCGGCGAAAAGACGCCAGCCGCGAGGAAGACTGTTGAGGCGTGACCGACGATCTTAATTAATTGTAATTAATTAATTAATTAATTAATTAGACAAACATATTGCTAATCCGTCTGCAAAAGCTTCTATGTAAGGCGTTCTAGCGTTCAAGGCAGGGAAGGTCGATGGATCATTAATGCGCATCACCAACCACAGGCTGATCTAAAGACGGAAAATAGGACCACGTACCAGGAGAGTGAGGGGCTTGGCGGTCACGGGCGAGGGCTCGGTATTCGATGCGAGGTCGGCCAGGACTCCTCTGACGCGCGAGTAGTAGTTCTTGTGCTTCTCGGAGGGAGCGAAGAGCTGAAATGATGGGAATGTTGCTTCTTCTGACACTTGAGTTTGAGTCATGAGTTGAGCTTCACTCATTCAAGAAATGAGATTGCCTATCGCAGGGTTAGTGGAAGGAGAGGAGGGATCGGAAGGACTAACAGTATCGAACAATGAGAATTACAAGTTTTGCGATATCTCCGGAGTTCCGAAAAAGTGCATCTTTAGAGGTATTAGAACTAACCTGTTCGAGGGTCATCAACGGCTCGTACGTCTCATCAACGTCGAATTGCGCCCTGGATAGGTAAATTAATAAAAATATTAATTAATTTAATTAGGAAAACGTTCCAATAATGTTGCTAACCTCTGAGCCGCACTCGCCAGTGGTGCGTACGTGGGATACTTGTAGGGGTGCTCCAGCAGCGCTGATATCGATTGCTTAGATCTACCGTATCACCAACACATCTAGATAGATTTCGGCAAAGATCAAAGACCATGAATCTTACCCGGCTCGACTCTCAACCTTGCTGCACTCCCACTTTCCTTCTTCACGTTGTGCGCTGTCTGGAGGCAGCGGAGAGAGGGAGAAGAGTAGATGACGTCTGAATAGGAGGAGAGATCAAAGATCCAACACACAACAAAGATCAACTACCCCTCACCAGCCACTTTCCCCATCTCCTTGAGATACTCTCCCATCATCCCTGCCAGCACGAGTCCGTCGACTGTGAGAGGAGTGTCGCGAGAATAGTCGCAAAGAGGGCGATCGAGAGGAAGGGAGAGAGGCTGCAAGTAGGGAGAGAGGTAGAGGTACGGTAGGATACTGTAGTACATCGTAACGATTTAAGATAGAAGGCTTGAGATACTGCTATTTGTGATTCAGTAGGCAGTGGGACTGGTAGAGGTACGATAGGATCGGAGATAGCAGGATTGAGATACGGAAACAAGAGATTGGAACGATATTCGATACGGTAACTCACCATGTTGTTATGGAACGGAGCGTAGACGCTGCCGTTGTCCGCCTGCATCCACCTGCCATGGGGAATTATTACTCTTTGGAGACTTCATGGATCAATCAGTTTGGTTAGGTTCAGAGCAATTTGGCAGTTTGCATTCATGCTACATTCATTCAGTCCAGACCGTGATCTCACCTGAACGCCCCAAGCGCGTCACAACACCAAACGTGCGCACCAGCGGTTCCAAAATAAAGCTTACCATCCTCGTCCGAACACCTTGTCCATCCTCTCCGAGTGCCGCATCACGATCAGCTCAGAAGGGAGAGAGCGAGGGCTAGAACAACGTTTTGAAAATCCCCATCTCTTCATTTCTCACACGCTCTTTCTCCTGTCTGAGCGATGAGAAAGTGAGTGCAATGAAGAGACGACTTGAAGTATTTTGATTTCATGAGGAAACTCTAGTTCAGAGACGAACTGAAGTGCTGCGACTGACAGTGAAAGACGTATTTAGTAGAATTTGACTCAAATTATTGAATAAATGATTGATCAAAGATCAACCATTAGCATACCCGAGTTCATTGCCATTTGCGTCCGTCTTCTCATTCGCAGTTGGTCCCATTGAGGAGCAGACTGAGAAGAAATCGATGATTGATAGGTTCAGAAGATTTCGAGGAAACAAAAATCGATAATCGAATAAATGCGGGGCAACGACTAGAAATTATGATGAGTCTCACAAGAAGAGTTCATTCGACCACTTACGAGGAGGGCCAGTTGCTAGAATGAGGTGGGGATACAAAATTAAGAAGAAGCGATTAGAAGAACTGATCAAGTATAGCTTTACGATAAATCTAAATCGTATTGTTCAGCGGCTTGCCCTAAACCCCCCCCCCCCCCCTGCAGTAGAGCTTCTTGTATATCTCTAGCTTTTCAGTTTGTTGGAGGGAAAATCACAGAAAACAGTTGGCTCTTCCTTCACTCAACCATTTTCTGGCATCCTTCGCCCGTTTTTCCCACTCGCCATAATTCTCGTAGAGCAAGTGAACGCTGTTCCTTCAGCGAATTACGTGGTTTTCCCGCACATTCGACCTCTCACAACGTGAGAATTCTGACGAATTTGCCTACCGTTGAGTTTTCTTCTTGAATTCTCTGTGTACTTTGCTCTGTTTTGTGGTCCTTTGCTTGCCTCTCTTACCTCGAAAGTGTGGGAATGTTCATCGTTCTTACTTGCAATAGTTCTACGAACGCTATTCCTCCGTAAATTCCCAATGGGAATAATTAACGTCAGTACGCACTCGTATTTTGATCTTTGGTCCCTTGCTTCCCTCCTTCGCCTGGCAAGTGTGGGAATCGTCCCGTTCTAACCCAAAATAATTAATGGCCAGCAGCGCGAAACACGAGTGACAAGGGTGGGATCTGTGTCACTCTTTGGCTCAATTTGTGACTTGTTTCCTCACTGAGGAACTCTTCGACAACTGTTCCTGTTTCGACATCGTTACCGTTGCTTTCAGTAACCTTGTTATGAATTCACCCGCATCCGTTGACTAGGATTGAATAGGACCGAGCGAAACACAAATAAAATCCAGTTTGAATCCTTCTCTGTTCTACTCAAACTCTACGGCAGCTGTTCCCTGTTTCGACATAATTTTGCTCGCTTTTGTGATGCTTTCATCATTTCATCACTTTTTTCTTTACTCCAAAAATTCAGAGAGTCCCTCTCAAAAGTCGCAAGAAATTCGAACACTCAACAGTCCGATTTGACGAGCTCATAAAAACGTTCGAAAAAACTGCGTTTCTTGAGAGAGAGACCTCCCCATTTGCCACCCATCAAGATTCGCTATCTTCTGGCTAGTTCCTTTTTGTCCTTTCTCCCGCCTTTCGCATTCCTTCTGCGCCTATCTCTACACTGTTCAGACCCCTGTAGGTTAGAGAACGCGAGAGAGTGGGTGAATTGGAGAGAGTTAGACGAAAAAAAGACGATTCCTAGTCCATTCCTACGCACGAGCCATCAAGATGCCTATCTCTCGCTTCGATTTGCTTTAGATCTCCTTTGAAACATGTCCCTGATCTGCTCTTTTCCTTGACCAAGGCTGAACATGAAAATGACTGCGCCATCTGTTGTCAAACAACATTTTTTCCCCACTTTTCCGCTCTCTGTTGCTGTCAAAACGCAATCAATCCTTACATTTTCATCTTTATTCGTAACAGTCGAGTAAAGTGTACATTGGTCAACTTTAGCGGGGGGAATATTCACGTGCACGTGCGATCTAAACAAGCGGGAGAGAATCGATTGATAAAAGCAGAAATATCTCTTGCATAGCACAATTTCTGGTTGTATTATAAATATTATCTCAAAAGGATCGAATCCTTAGTTGGAAACAAGGCGGGGCATACGGTAGGTCAGAAAACTACGGTCGATAGACTACGGTATGAACTACAAGCGAACTGATGAGAAGAGGGGAACGACGAAAAACCTGGGCTATATTCTGAATCAGTCAATATTGGGGCGCGGTGAGATGAGAAGGGATACGGTTACGGTGCTAAAGCTCTCGGACATTAGGTGTGTGATAGGGACGGGTTAAGCGAGTTTACGGTATGCGGATACGGTAACAACAGAACGAAATAGGCGAGATTTGCTTGGTGTGTCGTGTGAAAGTGTGGTGGGCATACGGTATTAGGAGATTGTATCGATTGGTTTAGGGGCTGAAAGGCAACGCGATGGGTAGTATACGGTGGGCTGAGATAGGTACGGTAGGTTACGGTAGGCTAAAACGACGAGAGAATACTGTAATGGATTTGCGAGAGAAAGAGGAGACGAAAGAGTGGGGGCTTGCCTTGAGGAGGCAAGAACCAAGGCCAAGCAACAATCAATCAATAAACACACAAAGATACAGCGGGGTTACGGTATCGGGACGGGGCGAGGCCGGGCTACGGTACACCGGGGGCGCGACGCGACAATGCTAATCGATAATGATCGACTTTGGCGGATACGGTAGGGAAACGAGGAGGGGCGACTATTGGGATATGGCGACTCGGGGTATACGGTAGACACAAATAGACGAGGAGGTGACAATAGTGCATTGCTTGGTGTGAAATTTGGGCTGGGGCGAGCGAATCGATTGATTGAGGGAGAGGGGTACGGTGGTGGTGTGGTCGTGTGGACGGGTTACGGTAGACGACTAGTCGGAGAAGGCGGCCGAGCTGTTGAGGTGGGTCTGCCAGATGGACTCCCAGGGCGTGCCGAGGAAATCGATCGTCGGCAGCAGCTCGTCGTAGGACGGCACGAATGCCTGCGAATACGGTGGGTTAGGATACGGTGTGATCGATAAAACCCTTCAGCCCACCGTAAGTTACAGTCCCCTTGCTATAGCACTCCATCAGCCCTCGATCCCATAAATCGATAATCCACTACCGTACCTGATGTGATCCCGCCCCGGCAATCATCGTCGGCTCGTCCATGCCGCCCGTCGACCTCACGCCGCCATTGTTGTTGTTCCTCTGCAAATATATTCGGTTGATCTTTGATCCCTCCAACCGGATCGATAACCGCCCTACACTACAGTATCCTACCAGTTCCCAATCGGTTACCGTACCTGCTGGGAGTGGGCGGAGTCGGGCGTGGAGGAGGAGGCGGAGCAGGACGACGAGTTGAGCGGCGTGAGCAGACCGGTCGCGGAGCCGGAGGTCCTTAATAGGCTTAGGTTAAGGTCACTAAGACGAAGACCTAAGATTAAGAAGGCCAAAGATCAAAGACCAACCTCGGGGGCGTGGCCATGTCTCCCCTCGACGAGGTGGAGGCGCCCGACGAGAAGTGGCCGGACGTGTCGGAGGAGAGCGAGTGCAGATCGTCCTGTGAAATAAATCAGTTATCAATAACCGCTTGATACGGTAATCAACTGCAAGATACGGTAGTTCTATCGTACCTCGGGCTGTCCGGGGGCGGACGCGGTAGGCGCGGTAGCGCCGTTGATGGGCGACGACCCGGAGGGCTGCTGCTGCGCCGCCTGCTGCAGCTGCTGCAGCGACGCAGGGTGCTGCGACTGCTGTTGCTGCTGGTGGGCAGCGGCGGCAGCTGCAGCCGCAGCAGCTTGCTGCGGGTGGTGGCCGTAGAAGAAGTGGCCCATCGACGCGTGCTGCTGCATCAGCAGCTGTTGCTGCTGCAAAAGACGCATTCAGAGCTGTTTATATTGAAAATTGTCGCATTTTCGTCATGTTGACGCTAAAAACAGGAAGTCAAAGGCGGAATCAACAACCAACCCTCTGCTGCTCCTGCAGCTGCATCATGCAGGCCGGCGGCTGCTGCGACTGCTGCAGAATCAGACCGGGCGGAGAGCCGGCGGCGAAACCCTAGAAAGATCAAAGATCATCATCATTCACATCCCAAAAAACCGTCAAAGATCAAAGATCAAGCTCCGCCCCCTCTCACCTGGGAGTAGTAGTCCTCGTAGAAGCCGCTCTCGGGCGTGAGCGGTGCCTGGCCGAACTCGGACGGCGACGGGTAGGAGGGGTGGAAGTGGCGCGGCTCGAGCTGCAATGCAAAAATGACGAGATTTTTGAAAATTCGGCAACTTTGCGCGGGAATTCAAATAATTTAAATTTTCGCCTCTCGTAAAGAACAGGAATTCGTGACCTTGCCCGCTCTCGATTGCATCCTTTTTGCCCGCCAGGCAATCTCGCGCGCCCCCTCTTTCCGCCGCTTTTACTCGTGAAAGTGGGAGTATAACAAACTAGGCCCCCTATGGCTTCTCTGCGCTCTCTCACTTTCTCTTATCTCTCGTCTTCTCCAACCGACGAGAGACCACGCAAAAATAGGAGAGCCCGGCTCTTTGTCCGCCCATCCCGAGCCCAAACGTCATTATTCATAAGCCCATCATAAACGGATGTCGAGAGGGGGAAGCTGGTATACGGTAGCAGGGAAATCCACTTAGAACCCCCTCCGGCAATAATAATCGTGCCTGATTGCTCATGCTTGATTCTCGGTATTCGCTGAATGTGAAGCAAAAGAGAGGTGTAACCCCTAATTCTCAAGGCCTCGTCTCTGAGTCATGACTTCTCTGCTTTTCGAAATGGTTCTATTACTAAGATCATTCCACGATCAGCGTTCAGTTTCGGCCGAGAGATCAAAGAGCAAAGATCACTCATCTCGGTCACAGTCTACGAAATCCCCCAGCCAAATGTCAGCGCACAAAAATCGTTGATGCAGCCGTTGGCTCTTGCGTCTTCCTCGAACAAACTTTCGCTTTTTCGACTCGGCTCGGCAGAAAATGTTCCGGTTTTTGCCCTAGGGGAGAGGAGCGAGTGAGAGTAGGGCGAGGGAGAGGGAGAGAGGCACAGGAAGAGTTTCCTTTTCCAATTGAGAGCGCACGCCTAACCCCCTCTTGCCATGCTCAATAGTCCTCGCGCATCCCGACCCGTCAAAGGACAGAGTTACAAGGTTGTTTAGCGTGCAAGAGCGCGCGCGCTTTCCCAGGACGACGATTACACAACGCACTCAGACTACGGTAACGCACTATCGATCGCGATCTGATCCCACGACGATGACGACCACATCAATGCCGTAGACTACGGTAGGTCACCGTCGATCGCTAACTGATTACCGTACCTTGATTCCCGGCGACTTCATGTCCATCTCCATCTGCATCCACGGTGGGGGCACCTGCAGAGATCGATAATAAGACTACAAACTACAAACTACAGAAATCAAAGATCAAACTACAAAATTACAATATCTCCACCGTGTCTTTCATGCAAATAAGCTTCGAAATTGAGTCAAGCGGGTTGGTTGGATTGCTATTGTCATCTTCCATAGGTTCATTTTTGATTGGTTTCACCTGGGCACGATCATTTTTAGCTATAGCTCAAAGAACAATAATTAATTAATCGATAATCGATAGATGACACATACCGTAGTCATCCGGATGCCGTCGTGGTCGATCTTCATCGATTTTCCGAGCGGGTACGCGTGCGTCTGCTGCGGCTGCGGCTGGTCGCAGCCGAAGGAGGAGAGCGGGCTGCAAATGATTAGACTACAAACTACAAATCCGATCCCTGTCACATTTGTGATTAGCGACCATTAGTAAAAGTCGGCCATCGTACACCGCACTCACCGCTTCTTCGTGTTCCTGCTCGGACCGGGTCCTCCGGGTGCGGGTGCGAGCCCGGCGGCGGCAAGGGCGCCTGGGGACGCGGGGCTCCCGCCTCCGGGTCCAATCAGCAGCATCGGCGTGCCGTCCGGGTTCTTCTTCGGCTTCTTGCGCGGCTTGTACTTGTAGTCGGGGTACTCCTTAAAACAATCCTCATTTTTGACTAGCGATGATTGGTAAAAGTCGCCACACCATAACACCACGCTACCGTACCTGCATGTGCATGACGCGCAACCGCTCCGCCTCCGCGACGAACGGCGCCTTCTCGTCCTCGGGCAGCTCGCGCCATCGCTGGCCCAGCTGAAACAGGTCTCATGTTAAATTGTTGACTAGCGACCATTCGTAAAAGTTGGCTACAGTACACCATCGCACCACATCACTCACCCGCTTGCTGATCTCGGCGTTGTGCATGTCCGGCTGGTGCTCGCAGATCTTGCGGCGCTCGAGCTGCGACCAAACCTGGAAGTGGTCAAAGATCAGACTAGGGATCAAACTACAGACTACAAATACCAAAGACTAAACTACAAACCATGAAGGCGTTCATCGGGCGCTTGATGTGCGTGGAGGACTTCTTGCAGTTGGTCGCGTCGCTGTACGGCGTCACCGAGTGGGCGGAGACCTAGAGATCATGGATCAAAAATCAGACTACAGTCGAGGGATAAAACTACAAACTACAAAATCCAAAGATCATCCCTCTCACCTTGAGCGAGCCGAAGGGCATGCCGTCGGTGGGCACGACGGCCCACGGGTCGGGCTGCTGTCCCGGGTGCTGCTGCTGCAAGTGCTGCTGCAGCTGTTGCTGCATGGCCTGCTGCTGCTGCAGCTGCCCTTGCTGCAGCTGGAGATGGTGCTGCAGCTGCCGCGCGTCCGGCTTGAACTCGATCGCCATGCCGTACTCGTCCGTCATCCCTGCAATAAGATAATCAATAGCTAAGGGTCTCGAGGCGAAAATACGGTGTACGGTAGCGATGGCGTAAACTTGTAAATCAATAATCGCGGTCACGATTAGGAATATGGTAACAACGGTGAGGACTCGTTAATTTCGAACCATGGGGGATACGGTAGTGATGGTGGTGAACAAATATTTGTGGGTCGGGGAGAATGTTAGTTATTTGGTAAAATCCATAAATGCGGTGTTCGGGAATATAGTCGCAGCACAAATACGGTAACAGCTAGGAAAAATCGATAATTTCGGGTTTCAGGCTAATATTACGGTAGCAATATGGTAACATCACGACCGGAAAAATCAGGTGACTCTCGAGGAAAGGGGTGAAAGTTACACTGGAACCACTCGGCCGGCCGCTTTTTCCCCTATCGTCCAATCTATCTCGGCATTTCACTTCTAGCCTCAGGGCATGTTACAGTCGCTTTGGGAACACGACAGTAACACGAGCGCAAAAACACATTTTTGAGCAATGATGATTCAGAATACCGTAACCCTCGGGTAGATCACGAGCGAGAAAACAGTGAAAGCGATATGCAAAGAGCTAATGAGATCGAGTAATGAGCTACCTCACATGGATCGAACAACTTTCACTGATTAGCAAGTGGGAAACGCAGGATCGAATAGGTTTCGCGTAAGTTTCAGAAGCGAAAAAGACGATACTATACAGCACAAACACTACGGTTACTCTTCCCATCTCTCTCTGCGTCGCTTGTAACCTCTCTCTTGTTCCTGCCCTAAGGGTAAACGGGCAGGTTTCGCGGCTGCAGTGACTCTCGAGACTACACCGTCCCTTCCGGGATGACTTAGTGGCCTAAGCGCGTCCCTAAAGGTCCTTAAGCGCGCCTAAGGTCAACTAAGGCTGAGGATCACGCGATTACGCAAGGATCTTGCCGTTGCGTCGGCAGCAGCGCCCGCGGGGACCGGTCACTGTTCCAGTTCTAATTATCTAAGAAAAGGGGAGAGGCGAGAGGGCGAGAGAGCACGCGGATCAGAGAGAGCGCAGACGGAGTGAGGATGACGAGTGATAATGGGGGATTAGGAGGGCGAGGAGAGGCAAATGAAGCAAAAGAAAGGTACGAAAGCCGCGTCGAGCGATCACAACAGAAACAATGAGGACAAGGATCACAAGAGGTTCAAGGGGCAATCGAATGGCGCGGGATTGAGTAAAGTGAACGCGATTAACCCACCCTGAGGGCGGTCGCGGGAGTAGAATGAAGTTTGGAGGTGAGTTCACAAGTGCGAAATGGCGACATCG
>LS508114.1:45208-62594 GCA_900490845.1 Pristionchus japonicus | reverse complement strand
TGGTTTTACGATATGGAATACGGGGCATGGTTACTACGGGATTGGGGAGGGCGTTCCAGAGCGTTAGCGAGCGTGAGGCACAAGATGAAATAGAGACTGGCATCTTATACGGAAGTGCAAGGCGCAAGCTATGAGAGGAACGAAGACCGCGAGAAAGAGGAGAGATCGAGTAGAGATTAGAAGTGTCCAGATGGACAAAACTATGCACAGAGTCGTATATGAAGTACATATCGCTCAGTCCTCGGCGATACTCGAGAGTCTCAAGGTTGAAAAGCTCTAGTCGCTCAGAGTAAGGAAGGTAGGGTAAATGGGAGCGCCGAGCAACTCTTCTCGTAAACTCTCTCTGGACTGACTCCAGCTTATTCACTAAACCAATAGCTGTGGGGTTCCAGATAATAGTGGACGATTCAAGCAATGGACGGATGTAAATTTTGTACGCTTTCAAGAGAACATCAGGAGATGTTGTAAGGAAGGAGCGTAGCATTAGGTTGCCCATTGATCTTGCTTTACGCGTTATTTGATCAATGTGATGCGCAAAGTGAAAGTTTTCGGTGAAAAATACACCGAGATCGCGAACTTCACCTTTAGGGGAAATGATACAACCATTAAGTACATATTGGGATCTGGTTTTAAGACGACCAAGGTGCAATACCGCGCATTTAGGAGCACTAATGGTATATCCAGTATTACCACAGCAATATACAGCATACCACTACCTACATCCTATATCCAGTACCACAGCAATCCTTCCCTCCCTACGGTATCCCTACCCATATCTACCGTACTCCTTCACCGTCCTACCGTAACCCTACCGTACCTTCGTCTGCTTCAGCTCTCCGATCTGTCTCTCGAGGGCGCGCATTCGCTGCTCCCACTCACGAGTCTCGGCGTCGGATCTGCAAAATGAAAGGGATCATTGATCACATTTCACAACAAAATATTAGTCTAAACGACACCAGAAACGACTATTATACTTGTCACCCCTACTAGTCTTATGAGAAAAGCACGAAACAAAAACTGATCAACTACGACGAAACGACGAGCATTTCGCGACAGAAAGGATAACCAACATGATAAAACACTGAATCCGAAAGGGTCTCCAGACGATAATTACAGTTTTGGAAATCCATCGGTCGAAATTTCGTCAGATCACTCGATTAAGGAGCAAGTGAACGCTAAATCCTTGGCTAAATCATAAGAAAGGTTAAAGTATACCACAACTGCAAATCAGTGTCTTATTATTTTTAAACCAGAATCAAATTTCCACATCTTCCTGCATCCTTCCACAGCAGTCTCTCTGACCACATTAGGACAACCGTAACCCATCCGTACAAATCGATAAATATCACAGCCTATTGTAGCCACTCCTCTACCGTGCTCCCCTACCGTACCTCGATTGCTCGCCCGCACAGCATCCATCAACAGCAGGCCGCGCATCTGATTGCGCACGAACGGAACGTCCAGCGAGTCTGTAAGAAGGATTATCGATTATGTAAAAAAAACTTGCCTATTCACGCGTTAGAATCTAAATGCAGAAACTATAAACTAATTGTCAACTATTCAATTAATTAATTAAAACAACATTAACCTCACCTCATAGGCGAGCGCCTTCAGCCACAGACTCTTCGCCTTCTTGCGGGAGAAGAGAAACATCAGGGGTCGAAGCACCTGGAATAACACCTTGGCCATAATTGGTAATTAGTAATTAATAACTAGACAATAAAATTACGGGTGAATTCGTACTAAATCGCATACGCTTGAAGAAAACTGCATGCCCAGTATCTAATAGATTAATGGCTCACGAGGGAAAAAGGGAAATTAAAATGAGTTTGCTTATGCTAGTGTACATCGGTTCCTCTCCCGGAGGAAGCAACCACTAACTTCGAATCACCCCAATCACTTCCTCATTATCCTAATAAGCAGCACGCATCCTAAACTCCTCGGGCACACCCTTCTTTGTACGTGGGCTTGATAGAAGCAAATAAAAGAAAAGAAAAAAAGACGTAGTTATACAATGGTATTACCCGTAACATTCTTTTCATGAAACTATCAATAAAACATCTAATCAGCTGACAAGGAATTCCAGACAGACATGTCACATCGGCATATCGTTAGCTCCGTCCTTTTCATCGATTCTTATGAAGATCCCAGTTGTCAGAAGACAAACTGACCTGGTAGCATGACACTTCTTTACTTTAGGCACCAAGGTAATATAACAGCCAACCCCAACTACCCCATTCTCATTTATCTTATTCGTAACCCACGAGCGCTGTTCGCTGGCGCCTAAAGTAGAGCTGTCCTTGTAATTACTACCCGGATTTCGAAAAATAGTGCTGAATTATTAATCATGACTAACAGAGAGAAGGCACATCTATCCCCAGCATTAGAAAATTAAGAGGGAGAATAATCAGAGGGGAAATAAGTCATCCCTTGTGTGTGTACCATGTAATGTGAACAAGAACAATATTAATAACCGACGCATCTATTCGGTTCAACAAAGAACAAACAACATTTGTCGAGAAGAACGAAAAGATAATGTCGTTTCCTGGGCCGATTTCTCGCGATGGAATACACGCCATTGAAGACGGAGTAGGAGAAAACGGAGCTGGAAGAAGCTTCTTACAGCTTCAGCTTGGTGCGTCTCCAGTGACGGCGCTTGGCGTTGTACTTGATCTGCAAAACGGCTAGTTATCAATTGTTCAGGCTATGCTCCAAGATCCCTATGACATTCGGAATTGCTATTTTTGTTACGTAATGCAAACAGGCGGCTACGTTTTTTTGTCAATAATACATCCAAAAAGTAGATATTAGAACCTATAAGAATTCGAAAATATAATAGGGCAAACACGATAATATCACTCACGGTGTTTCCAGTCTTCATGCGCACCCACTGAGGGAGGGGACGGTTCTGCTTCTGGGCCTTGGCCAGCTTCCGTTTGACGATGAACGTCTTGTGAGACCCCATCTGTAAATACGAAAACTTAGACAACGAAATTATTTCCTAAACGCCAGCGGGCAGCTGAAAGCCGCCACAGAAGGCCACGACAGTTCGCGAAAACGAGCAATGAATAAGTGAAAACAGATATTGGGATGGATCAAACCATTTGAGGGCATAAGACTCTGAAGAGGGAACAATTATCATGTTTATCGAGCATAAAACATGGCCCGTAATGTTAAAGCGGAAACTTCAAGGGTCAATTTCTAACAAAATCTAGGTAACCTTGCAAGCATCTCACGAGGCCTTTCCTGGCCATGCCTTTCTATGGAAAATATCCTCCGAATAGGATTGCGTAGGCAGTCGCTTCAAAACCCGATGAGGCGGCTTGCCGAGATCGGGCTGAGGGAAAAGCTCCATGAGCTTATTGAATTGAGTGGTGGTCAGGCCTCGGCCTTCGCCAAGAACTCCCTGCAACACTGGTGGTAACACATTGCATAAGCAGCCTACCGTATAATAGTTGCCAATAAACTAGCAGGTTAGAATGAGTTCACTGGAAACGAAAAATTAAGCAATCGCACCTTTTTAGCCGTCTCTGCATACTCTGCAGCTGCTGTGGCCGCTGTCGCCACACACTCCTTGTAGGCTGCGTTCTGCTTCGAGCAGGGCATATCATCAAATTCATACTTTTTGAGACATCCGAAAAGAGCCTGAAGCTCACCCGTGCATGAGCTTGCTGGAAAGAAAATAATAAAGACTAGCCTCAAAGAAGTGACAAACGGAAATGTCCATTAAACCCATCAAAAACAAATGCCAAAGTTGAGAAAATAGACGAATTTGTAAATACTCACCAGCACTGCGACTCTTCTTCTGATTGACGTGGTTCTTTCCAACCAGCGGCAGCACTTCGGAGAAAGTGTGAACTGCGGGATACACGGTTTTCCCCTTTGCGAGGGCGTTTTTGCCCAAAACAGGGCTTGAAAACAGCATACTAAGGGCGAAAAAAGGAAAAATCAGTTTGTTGGAAAGAAAAATGGAGCACCCGTATGGAATACGGTAGTCCCTGAATCGTGGTGAGAGTCCATGCAGCTCGACTCGTTTCAGTTCGCGATTGCAATTTTTTGCACTTTTCTAATTTTTGTTTTCGCTTAATTGTTGAACAAATTAGCGTTTCAATTTTTGTTTTTCCATGCTCGACGTAACATATCAAGTATGGTCTACACGCTATTACATAGAAATACCTAGTAATAACCTGCCAACCCCACTTGATTTGTCATTACTTTTTGTGTACTCCACGTAATTTATCAAACCTCTGTCGTTTCTCGAACTATCACCGCGTAATCAGTTATTACAGGCTATCCAAGTGCCGTCCAGTGTTTACGGAAGGAGTCGGACGCGTAAACACTCGGAAGTGAGCGCGCGATTACGGCCCAAGGTCCTTGTGACTGCTGAACTACTCTCCACTAAACTATGGTGAGCGAGCTTTCTGCTAACTTTTGGCTTTTTCATTATTATTTATCGACATTTTTCCCCTGCAGGCTTCTCTCTTCGGCTTCGGCCAGTCTGCTGATGTCGTAATCAAGTTAGACGATCATGATACTCGGCCGGTACGTCGGATTTTTCCATTCATTACGAAAACTTCTAAATTAAAACCGTAGTGAAGCTTGAGTACAATCACTCACTAGTTCAAGTTGTTGAGCACGTACTGACTGCCAACTGACTCGTGCTACTAACCCACTCATTGTTTGTTTAGTCCCCTAAAAAGTAATATTTGCCCACACTAAAGCACTTCATTTATGACTATTTAAAATTATTTAAAAATTATTTCCAGACGGCTAAGATTCGCAATGACGACGGCACGCTGGAGACGCACTACCTCTTCCTCGACGGCGAGACCGTCTCGGGCACGGTCGACGTCAATCTGGTGGGTATTATCTTTGATTTGAAACTCTAATTCGCCGGGTTTCATTCGGTTGGCCAATGTCAGGCTGCCGAGCATTCTGACGTTCAGATGCTTTATCGCTTTGAAGTGAACCCTTGATTCTTCATGTCTATGTTACTAGTAAATTACGGATTGAAACAAGACCGCTGAGACTCCCTGGTTATCTAATTACTAGTATGCTTGAGTCGTAGATCTTGATTACAATTAGTCAATAAATATGTTTTAATTACAGAAGAAGGCCGGCGTCAAGCTCGAGCACCAGGGAATCCGCATTGAATTCATCGGACAGATCGGTTCGTTGTTTATCTTATGTTATGTTTCAACTCACCAGGTATGCACCAGGTTCATTTGTAGTTCATTACTTAAATGTTCTTTGCTTGAAAACTGGACTTTCATTAGGTTCTTGGCACAAGATCTGGTTATTTTTTCATTCGGAACGCGCCCGATGACTAACAAGCGAGCAAAAAAGAGACGCTGTCACCGGAACTGCTCATGAATCATTGAGAGATGATGAAACGGCGGGAGTGGATGTCTATTGAAACACAAATATTATTATATTATTCATGCAATGCCATTGTGTCTCTTGAGTCGATCAAACGTTACAAATACGCGTGCACTAATTAATTAATCGTGAACTAACTAAATAATCTCTCCAGAAGTCTATTATGACCGCGGCAACCAGCACGACTTCATCTCGCTCACCAAGGATCTCGCGAGACCAGGTAGATTAATTAATTAGTAAATTAATCAGCAGTGATCTGGCCATCACGGCCTGTTTATTGCTTTTGGCACACCTGTCGTGTTGTCTTTGACCGTATTCATTGTACATTGTTTCATTAATTAATTAATTAATTAATCTAATTAACGAATTTGCAGGCGAGCTCATCGACCAGCGCAACTCGTTCCAGTTCGAGTTCGCGAATCCGGAGAAGCCGTTTGAGAGCTACATGGGTACGAATGTCAAGTTGAGGTGAGAAATCGATTGTGAATTGAAACTAAAGACCTACTTGTTCTATTTGGGAGCTGTTTGAATAGGGTTATGGAGTCAAAGTTGCTTAATGCGCGTGAAAAAAATGAAGAGCTGCTTCCGAGAGCTGCATGGGCACGAATGTCAAGTTGAGGTGCGTGCGTTTGTTTTTAAATTTAAAAGTTCACAAAGGTTGTAATTTACACGCTGTTTTTGAATTTGGCGGGCCTGGTATGTTCAAGCTGCATGAGTATTACTTGTCTGAGCCATAAGCCTTTGATGATTCCGTCACGGTCAATTTTAATTCGATTAGACTTTGTTTACTTTCAGCTTCTTCAAGATTGTTAATTATAAATAACCGCTTAATAGCTAAATAAATGAACGCTTAATGAACTATTTGCAGATACCTGCTCAAGGTGACGATCGTGCGTCGTCTGACGGACATCGTGAAGGAGATGGAGCTCATCGTGCACACCCTCTCCAGCTATCGAGAGGAGATGAACCAGAATATCAAGATGGAGGTGAGCATACCAGGATGTAACAAGCACTTTCTATCTGTATTTCCTTTGGAGCCACCGGCTTGTTCATTTTTGGAGTGGTAACCGTGCTGACATTGTTCATTTTCATCTTCTCTTTGTTTTATGAACAAGGCACGCCCTGAATCTGTTGGGTTAAAATTGGGATAGATCTAGCGAGAACAGGATTTTCGAATACCAATCGTAGTGAAAATAATGATATCTTCTGAGAGATGCATAATCCAACTGCTCACAGGTCGGAATCGAGGACTGCCTGCACATCGAGTTCGAGTACAACAAGAATAAGTGAGTGATTAATTGTGAAATTTAAACTAAATTGTTATTGCGCGCAGTGGAACGCGTGTTTCAACCGTTGTATTAGTAAAACAAAATTAGGGGTTCCGTCGATTCGACTTGCTTCCCCATTAAAAAAATACGTTGCCTTTTCACGACTTTCTTACGAGCCATGAGCTTCTGTATAATGAAAAAAGTTTTTTAAAATTAATTATTCAAATCAAAAACTCCGCAATCAGGTACCACCTGCGCGACGTTATCGTTGGCAAGATCTACTTCCTTCTCGTCCGTATCAAGATCAAGTACATGGAGCTCACGATCATCAAGCGGGAAACGGTCGGAGGAGGTACGGTAGATACGGTAGCCGAGTATTGCTCGATTTATTGATTGAGTGACAGGTCTCGAAAGGTAAAGCCTGGAAAAATCATTGTTAGTGGTGTTCTCAACCGGATGAGTACTTGTCATTATGATCGGTATAGTTGACACCGTTTATTGTTAGGGTGGAACGTGGAGCGTCCGATGACATGCTCCTAGTTTGTTCTCTCCAAAAAATCTTCCTTTGTTAGCTTTGAGCATCTAATAGTAGAGATTTATACACAGTAATTTATATTTGGATTTTTAATTAGTCTGATTAGTCTATTCTAATTAATTAATTGCAGGCGCGAACAGCTTCAACGAGAACGAGACGATCGCGCGGTACGAGATCATGGATGGTGCTCCCGTTAGAGGTGAATTGCTGTTTCAGCTTCAGTTGTTCCCGTTCCCCATGAAATAAAGGGTTGATAGCCTCATATTAGGTGCATGTCGATATCATGGTAGGCGCAAAAAAATGAGATATTATTGGGTGCGGGAGTTCGGACGGCGCCGCTGAGTTAACGTTCCAGGGCTGCTATAGATTCTACTGCGCGGATTCTTTTCAATAAATTCCGCCCATCGAACGGCTGTAAAACAAGGAATTAACTTTCTGGCATTGACGCCAATGCCTGGACATTACTGCTACGCTTACATGCAATGGCATTGCTTCATGGCTGCTGTATAGATTCTTCGGGAATGTCGGGGTAATTCGTCTCTGTCGTTTGCTTTTAAATAATAAAATTAAAAATCAGGCGAATCCATCCCGATCCGACTGTTCCTCGGCGGATACGACCTCACGCCCACGATGCGGGATGTGAGCAAGAAGTGGGTGTTTGATTATTTGATCAATTAGTTATTTAACTAAACTAGTCTTAATGTTAGTTTGAAGGGTGAGAAGAGGAGTGGAAGGGGTTGGGAACTTAGGAAGTGAGTTATCTGGTTTTGAGTTCCATAGCTAGAACAAGAGCCGTGTGAGTTGCATGTTTTTGATTGATTGCGATAGTTGGTGTAAATTAATCTGGTTTAGTGAAGGGTTTCTCATTTTCAAGGATTAAAGAACAGCCTAATTGTGAGCATTGAAATGGATCACTGGCCTTGCAGATTCTCGGTGAAGTACCTGCTCAACCTGGTGCTGATCGACGAGGAGGACCGGAGATACTTCAAGCAGCAGGTTGGTGGTGGTGGTGTTATTGTTTTGATGTTGTTGTTGTTGTTGTCATCCCAAATATGTATTTCTTATCATCCAGTAGGCCTTGGGAAGAAAGGGATGGGAGGAAGTAGGCTCAGGATTCACTGCATGAATATGGGGAGAGGATGGGGGTTGATCGACGAGGAGGATCGGAGATACTTCAAGCAGCAGGTTTGTTTCTGTTATTGTTATTGTTATTGTTTAGTTATTGTTGTCTTCGTGTTATTATTACTGTTACTGTTGTTGCTGTTGTTGTTTTGACATTAGCGATTGGGTTCGGTGATGTGACCGCAGGTGGTGAGTTTGGTTTTCACAGTTGAGATAATATTAGCAAATGCTGTATGCTTTGGTGTGATCGCCAATTGGCGTCTTAGATTGAATAAAAAGTTAGATGACGTAGCGGGAGAGGTCAGGGTTTCAGGGGCAATACAAATCATGTATTCTGGTTGTGTTGATATTATGTGCTCCTTGGAAAGCCAATTAAAAACAATCATAATAATTACAATAAATCTCTCCAGGAGGTGACGCTGTGGCGCAAGGCGGACCTGCCGCTGCGGCGGATTGTGGACGGAGGAGGAGCGGGAGGAGGAGGTTGGTGCCGTCTTATTATTGTTATTGTTGTTATTATATTGAAAATATTGTTTCCTAACGGTATAGAGGGACTATGCAGTGCGTAGAAGGTTCAGACTTGTTGAGTTTGTTTTTACTTGTTTCATAGGTGAGATGAATAGTTGCAACACTCGCGCTTTGTGATGGGATCAGCGTGAGTCTTTGGAAAAAATAATAACCACGTTGCTACTTTGACACCTAAACTCTAGGGTGCGCATGATTTCGATTGTTCTGCACCGAATTCTTTAAATCAATCAAACGGACATTGATGTCGCTACAACTCTGTTTCATCGTCCATACATCGAATCTTGAAATTCTTTGATTGGTCGTCTTTTCGTGGGGATTAGAAATATTTTATTTTTAATCCTCGCTCAATTCCCTTATCTCCGATATCTGCCGTACAAACAAATCGGAATTTATCTTACTGATGGCTCATCACTATTTCAGTCGCACTACCCGAGCCTGCGAGCCCCGAACTGGAGCGATCGGCCGAGGAGGAGGGCAGAGGAAGGGGAGGAGGCGAGAATGGAGTCGGAGAAGGTACGGTAGCTGAGGGATACTGTAGAGTGCGGTAGCTGAAGGATACTGTAGGATAACGGATCGATAAATCCTGAAAATGTTAATAAATTACCGTACCCTGGTTACAGGCTCGTCGGCGAACGGTCCGAAGGCAGTGGAGGCGCAGTGATCTTCCGGCCTACCGTACACCCTTGGATACCGTATCCCCATTATCGATTCGAGATTCACCCCCATGTTCTTTCCCCTCCTAGTTGTGTGATTTGTGCGCGCGTGACTGTAAGTGTGTGAGTATTTGTAAATCCACGCCTCTCTCTCTCATTCAATCTGGTACTTTCTTCACTTTCCAGTCTTATCCTTCTTCTCATATAGCTCCAGTTGTGACCTACCGTAGTCAGTATACCTACAGTAACCGGCAGTAGTCCACCCAAATCCCCCAGTCCCTGTGATTCCGCACTCAGTTTGTAAATATATTGACTAGTTGGAGCTCTTGCCTATCTCAAGACCGCAAGCCACACGTTTTTACTACCCTTTGAATGAATTTGTAAAATCACTGTTTACCCCGAATCTATTTCGTATTAGTGTCCATGCCTCTTTCAGACTCATCCACTGTTTCTACTCGATTTTCGAAACCTGATTTTTACGAGTTTTGTGATCGTGGTTTTTTTGTTTAGACGACTCTTAATTAGTACCTATTTTTACCTCCCAACGCCCTTTTCCCTGGAATTGATTGAAATACACATATTGTACCGAAAGAAATATACATGCTGTGCACTATCCCACCCTTCCATTGTATTTATAATAATATTTATTTATGAGAGACTGTAAAGAGAGCTATTGAATAAAGTTTTTACCTAGATGGTACTGTGTTTGATGCACGAGTATGGTAGTACTAATCTAGAATGTGTTTGATTTACACGAGATAGTATTTGTCCTTTTGCGAGAATGTTGCTCAGAACTTGATTGATTCACCCAAATAATTGAGAATTAGTACTTTGGTGGATGCGGAATCCGTACTTGTTGAACTTGTGCTTCAGGTTGCTATAGATTCTAGGGTCTGGGCTACATTCCATTGAGTGAATGGGTTTAACTTTAGAACAAATAATATTGTTTTGGGAATGGGTCTTTTGAAAACTTCGATCGGACCTGTCACCCTTCCTTGATGTCTCAATCCATTGGCGCTCCCTTTTCCCTCCTCCTCCTCCTCCTCCAGATATAATAGTTGGCCGCAATGCCCGGCGATCCGCGTAAGAGATAGCCTTGTCCTCCCTATTTATCCTGCGATCTAGCAGGTGAGAGAAGGCGAGATAGCACGCAAATCGGAGAAAGTGGCCACTTTGGGGAGGCGGGTGCGCCTGACCAAGGTCAGAGGCATTCAGAGTGAAGGATTTTTACTGTGTTTCTCATCCCGTGTCTCCAAATCACACGCTATTTCCGCTGCTGAATAGATGATCGAACTTGAGTCATGCAAATGAGGGGTATCGGTAGAGCTTATCCGCAAATGGGTACCCGCGATGTTTCTGTCCGGTCCTGGAAAGGTGCCATTCATCTACCAGGGAATCAACTGTTTCCCTGTTCGGTCATTTTGTCAAAACTTCAGGTTCATGCAATCATGCTCCGTAGAATTATCGAACACTCGTTGTTACTGTGTAGTATTGTCTTGTATGGACATCAGCAGAACACTCTCCTGATTGTGCTCACTGTCAGAATTAGATAGATCAAATGGCACTCTTTTACCAGGCGATCTGGCGCTTCGTGTCTCAATGAAATGCCTGTAATTTCCTATGTTCAGCGATTTTGTCAGGTTATTCTGTCTCGATCATCACTTGAATTTGATCTGCCAGTTTTCCAATTGATCGCCTGTTTCTCAATTCTTTAATAGGTGTGATGGAGTCCATCATTTGATTCGTTCTCGTCGTATGTCTCACACCCCCATACTATCTGCTGAGTACGCGCAATTGGTGGTCAATTTCGGAAACCTTACCTGTTTTTCGTTCTTGAACTATCAGAAACGCCTGATCTTCTCTCCTGTCTGCTGACCTACCGTCGCTGTAGGTGCATACACTCTGCTTATTGGTGCCCATTTCCGGGGAATAAGGTCATCAGCGAGGAAGTGTTGTCGTTTCCGATCACCTTCCTCCGAGCAACTGCCTCTCTCACTTTCCCATTATCTCTCGCTGTCTGATCAGCGAAAGAGCACACGGAATTGAGAGAGTCGGTCGATCACCGCTCCTCCCGAAAGTGTGATCGGCTTACGCCGAGCAGTTAGCGGGCGCTGGGAAAGCGAGGTCTCTCAATTCCACCCCTTCTCTTCTCGTCTTGCCTGTAGCATAGAATTTCTTGATTTTTTATGCGCCTTCCTTTTTTTTTCTTGAGCTGCTATGCTGGCTACCCTTTTCGGAGAATCATTCTTCGGTGTTCAAGTTTTCGATAGATCAGACAGAGAATGATTGAATGGGTGAACTAAAGAAAGGTCTAGGGGCCAGGATGGGGAAAGACATTGAGAGGCGAGGAGAGAAAGCGATAGAACGTTGTGTGTGTGTTTCTTTTGACACAGCCTGGTAGAGGTTGCTCTGTCTGACTCTGCCCCCTCTCTCCCTACCCTCTAGCCTCCCTCACCCCCTCTCATCTCAACCCCCACTGGTCACTCTAGCCTCTTCACCATTCCATTGTGAGTGTTCCACCGCCGCTTTTTGCGCGATTGAAGGTTGAAGTAGGTGCGAATTAGCCCAAAAGTTGTTGGTTTTAGCGAACTTTGAGGAGCTTTTTTAGGGCTCTAGAGCGTGTTTTGAGAAGGAAATGAGCGAGAATGGGGTTTATTGCGCAATGTAAACGCGCGCGAACGCATTGAATTGTGCCGGTGCCTACCGTGGTTGGTTTATTGATTGATTTCCGCTCGTGATCTACCATTTTTCGTCCTCGAAGGGACCATTTGGGCCATTCGGTCCGATTCGAGACTTGGAGAAAGTCTGGAATCGCACAGAACAGCAAAAAGGAACTTTCATCTCTGATTTTGAGATGATGATGAAACGCCAATCTACCTAGTTCCGATTTTTTTAACCGTAGCGATTTCTTGCATTTACGCGTGGATGTAATAGAAAGGAATGCCCTTTTTCGATGAATTCATCGCCGTTTCATCCATTCAAGCGCATATTTGATGATTTTGCCGCTGTCATCTACATTCCTTGTTTCTCTCACTCCATTGCAACCAACACCTTTACCCGTTATCACCAACTATCTTCCTCCCTCTTTCTCCTCCCTCGTAATCATTCGTGGCGTATTCTTCAACGTTTCCAACTCTGTCGGTCCCTAGAGACCGCTCGTTTCACTCTGATCGTTCTTTCTTTGACTCTTTTTATCGTTGGAAAGAACGAGAGAGCATGGAAAAAGAGGAGAGTGCGCTTTTTCCTGGCCTCTAGACTCGAACAATTATAAGGATATGACGCGGAACGGGTCTGAGCCGGCTCAGAAAGGATGTGCAAGCCGTAAATGGGAGGATATGTGATCTATTGCCCGCAATTCCTGTATCATCTATCGTTGGATCGATCTGTGTTTCATGAGATCTATTGATGCTTGTAGATCTGATTTCACTTCGATGATTACTGGTTTTGTAGTTCACTACTCATTGAAGCTTGATGAACGGACAGGGTCGTGATCTATAGCCCGCAATCCCTGTGTTATGCCTGATCTATCTAGTTCGATATGTGAAACTTTTCTAGGATCCATTACTTGTTGCTGCTTGATCTACTTTTGATTCGTCAATATAGCAGGCGTTTGTCGCTGAACACTAGCATCATCTGTGTGACCCTTGGCTTGATCTCACACCCGCTCTCTCACTTTTACGCACTATCTCACCCGTCCCCTCTTCTCTGCTTCTCTGGGCTCTCTCCTTTCTCCACACTATCTCGCCCCTGACCAATCACTCTCGTTGTCTGCGATCTCTCGCTTGATTGTGATCCCTCGCCCAAGCTAGGATAGGCTCGGCTTTCCGTGTTCTTTCACAAACGTTCTCCACTCTTTTTTCTTCCCAAGTGACCGATGGGAGAGAGAAGGGGAGATGGGGTGAAAGAGGGAAGAGGCAGATGGAGAACAATTACCTTCCGATTTTCCGTAGATCAAAGAAGCATGTGGTATTGGGGTATTCTTATCTTATTTCTACCCTATTCACTCGGTCAATCCGAGAGGCTGCGTTAGAGTGTATGCATAGTAGAGGTAAAACATTGAACTTGCCGGAATGTACGTTATGAGATTATGTCCGACAGCCTATGTTGGAATTCGCTTCATCCTTCGATTGGTCTTTGATCTACCAGCTGATCTCCCCATGAGATACCCCTGAACCGAAGTGGTTCAAGCAAGAGGAATCGAGTAATTCGCTGTGCACCAATTGGGCGACCCTATTGGCGATCGAAGGTAGAGGAGAGAGAGAACGAGAGAATAAAGAAGCGGTTGACCAAGCCACTTTTTTTCTTTGCACATGCAATCGGTTATTAAACGCGATGTGGAGAGATTGGCTTGTTGCGATTTATGGCTTGATCTTTGATCTTTTTCCTGATTCGAGGATAGGGCTCCTTGACCCGAAAGGGTGAGATGAGATGATTCCGCGGGTCGTTTGCATAGTGTTTGATGTCAATAGCCGCTCAAAGGGAGAGGGAGGGAGCGTGTATCACTCTCTCACACCCTCGACTCGTAGGGGATGACACATCGCTATTGCTTTCCATCACTAGAATTCCTTGACAGGCGATCTTTTCATGGTTTCTGTTGTGAATATCAGGCCTCTATTGCTTCTAACAGGGATCTGTTGGTTATGTAATGTTGGAGCTGCCTCAAAACTGTTTCGTATGGAATGTCCGACTCATGATAATGGCACATCGTAATTGCTTTCCATCATCAGAATTTCACGATTGGCACTTCTTTCATCGCTCATTCAAATTGTATACGCAATATCTGTGGATCACAACTAGTAGTTCTTCCGATGAAAGATGTCGAAACGATGCGTCCCAGTTCGGGGTTCTAAAATATTTTCAACAAATTCATAGAATTTGCAGCGATGACTCAGCCTCTATCTCTGTCTCCCATTCTCACTTCTTTGCAAAAATTCCATGAATGACATTCAATTGTTGGCCATTCATTGCAACCTAGCGTCGATATTGATATCTAGAGGGCACATTTAGGTTTCACAGTCAGTACGTTTTATCGATATTCGCAATAGAAACGATGTTCGATATGCGTTCCCCATAACTATTCCAAAAAGTCTGATCTCTTTTCTCGCAACAGTTTTCATGTTTCACAGCTGATTCATGTGGATGAGAATCAGTGCTAAATCGATCTCCTGCTTGTTCGTGTTTCTATAATAACATACTTAATTGTTCCTCTTGAATCAGGTTTGCGATTGTCACGTCTCTGTTTCATAGTTGTTACTTGCGTTCTAAATACGAACCTGCAGTGATCCGCGCTGCGTCTTTTTGCCACACTTCATCACATTCCATTCCCTGTCGCCTCCTACTCGCGTTATCATGCGCTTACCGTAGGGATTACGCCCGGAAACCACTGTCTGTCAGTCAGAAGAAATACGCTTGAAGTATGAAAGGGCGGGGCCTGGTTTGAAAACGTTGTTTCTAAGGAATTGTTTACACGTAGCATGAATGTATGTTCATAGCATGAACGTTAGAGAAGACAATCGGATTCAGATTCGGGAAAGGGAACGGAATAAAATACGAGTCTTTTCTTTTCCGGAATTGTTGTCTTGAGAGGCTGAGTAAAGAAGTGTTAGTCACAAAGCGGGACGTCTTTTGTTGTTAGAGGTATGGAAAGGGGAAGAAGTGGAAGAGATCCAGCAGTGGCTCAATTCTTAGTATCACATACGTCGGCTACGTAGGAAAATGGATCACCCATGCCTTCACTTCTCTGGAACTGTTATCTATGTACAGAAATGAGTCACAAAGCGGGACGTCGCTTGTTGATAGGAGAGGGCAGAGAGGACGGGAAGAGATCCAACAATGGCTCGTTCCCTCCTATGCTAACTGTCGATTGTTTGAGCGAGCCGTTCACCCCTCTCTTGTGTGATTGTGCGAGGAACTTCACCCTTATCTGCTTCGAAATTGTCGAGTTAGTTTGCTGAAATTGAGCCGAGAACACTTTTCTGATGCAATGCAAGGGTGAAGCGAATCATAAATTATTTGCTGAGATTCCATTTGTGAAAAGTTTGAAGCGCGCTCCTGTCATGATCTAGAATTAAATCATTGATACATGAAGCAAACAAAGACACACCCGAATCGTAGACTACGCTTTGACTCTCCTGTTGTAGGATTTATGAAACACACATCCTCCATTGATCAATTACTGTTTTCTGTCGTGTTTATTGTCCATTCCTTCATTACTCATTTCCCTTTTGTAAATCCCTATCGAATCACAGGCCCGTTCGATGTTTCCCTTCTCCCGCAAGAAGGAGAAGGCTGCTGCGACGCCAGCCTCTGCAGGGGCCGCAGCGCCCGTTATCGCGCCCGTGATAGTGGCGGCCGCGCGGCGCCCGCCCGTCCCGCCCGAGAAGCCGGCGCGAGCGGCCGTGCTGCCGCCCGCGGCTGCAGTGCAGCTGCAGCAGCAGCCTAGCTATGAGGTATGGTGTTCCTTTCTGTTTCGCATTGATGAAGCGGGAATCCGAACTTCTGAAGTGAAGCGAAGATATGAGGTGGGGTTGTGTTTTGTGAACGTAACCTGGCCAGAACGTAGAAATCCTGTGCGTGGTGCTTTGAAAGAGTTGCGAAACTAATATCTGATAAGAGTATGAGAAGAGTGATGTAGATGGGCGCCCAGATTTGAGGTGGGGTTATTTTTGTGTTATATATGCGCCTATCACCGCGACTACAGTGGAGAACCGAGAAGCGGAGGGGTTTGTGCAAATTGTGAAACTAAGATCTGACAAGAGTGTGAGAAGAGTGGTGTAGATGGGCAACCAGCTATGAGGTTGGTTGGTTTTTTGTGAACGTAACCTGGCCAGAACGTCGAAATCCTGAGCGTGGTGCTTTGGAAGAGTAGTGGAACTAATATGTGCAATGATGGATCCGATACGAGGTGGGATAATGTGTCCACAGTTATCTTATGCCAAGAGCTCGTTAATGGACCTAATAGTTGTTCATGTAGGGGAGTACAGCTAAGATGCGAGAGCTGGTAGCTATGAGGTGGGTTCGTTTTTGTCTGGAGTGTAGTCAAGCAAGATCAGCAAAAGCAGATGCGTGGTGCTTTGGAGGAGTTTTGAAATAGAGATTGGATGCATGATGTGGCAATTTAATAAAATTCTGGTTGGGTAACACGATCAGCTACGAGGTGGGAGTTTTTTCTTCCGTTTTTCATTGTACACTGCGGCTATAGTGGAGAATTGAGTAGCGTAGGGATTTGAACGAATGATGAAGCAGCGATGTGAACCACTGAAGGAAGTGAAGCTGTGAGGTTTTTTAAAGAGGAAAATATGCTCGGATTGATGGATCCAGGATTGTGTGCTTGTAGTAGGAAGTTGAAACGGAACGTTCACCTGTAGGAAGATCTCTAGGCTCAATAAATACTGACTGTTGTTCTAGTGAGAGCAAGAGAATAAAAGAAAAGGTCTTGTGCGATCATTGAGGCGTGCACAAAACTAGAGGAATCTGGAAAGTTAGAAAAAGTGCGAGTTAGAAAAAGAAAAACAATCGGCGGATTTTCTAAATTAAGTGTTCTGTGCCATCACTGAAATGCTCTTGCTGAGAGTAAAATATTCCATTTCAGGCGCCCGTCTACGACAACATCCGCGACGACGCGGCGCCTGCGCTCGCGGCACGCGTCGACGCGACCGAGGCGGCTGCGCCTCCGCGTCCGCCCCGCGGCGCGCCCGTCAGCGTGTCCGCGATGATCGCGGGCATGAATGGACACGCGGTGAGAGGCGTTTTTTGCCAATGAAGGGCTTGGCGACTAGTTATCAAATAAGAAAGAAAATAGCGAAAGGTAATCGAATTTGATTATTTAACTTGGGAGACAAACAATTAGAAGTTTGGACACGTGATGTAGACATAGAGTCCCTAAAGCGGAAGAGTGGGGG